>UCOK01012610.1:0-16880 GCA_900474325.1 Synergus umbraculus
TAAAAATTTGACTTTTTTTGAATCCTGAAACTAACCAAAATTACCGAAAAAATAAATACCAATTAGACGAATTGACAAATTTATTTAAATCTTAAAATAATATTTTTATAATTTATTAATTTGAATTTTAAAAACTGATACAACATGACAATTTTCAGTAAGTTAAATATACTCTTTGTTTTATGTTCTAATTATATTTTCACTGATGTTTTGAAGAAAATCAGATTATTAAAGATATAAATTTCAAAAAACTAGGACTTGGCGCCATTAAAATAGGGCGGCTTACAGCGCCTCTACAGGTATTATGTGCTGGCGAAAGTTCTAATAGTAGCTATATATATTGTATATATATGCACTGGTTCCACTTTTAGTGAATTTTAGTGAATTTTCAAGCGCTTGATTGGGATTTTTTTCTCGAACTAGTTGGTCACCCTGATTTCAGCCGGTAAGCGGTAAAAATACGTATTATTGCGCATTAAAATTAGAGTAATTTTAATTTAATGTTTATTCGTTAATTAACCAAAGATCGTGCAAACTTGAACAATTCTGTACCATTTGCATAAATCATAATGTAAGTGATTTGAAAAAATAAAATTTTCCTATTCTTTTTTCTTGCAAATTTAACAAACTTAAGCATAACCTTACTTCTTTTTATTCAAATATTCTTGTTATTAATATCTGCATTTATTGCAAGAATTGAGTTTAATATATTCTTTCCTATCGTAATATTTTCTTAGTATATATATTTTTTGTTATATTGTTCTTTAATCTAGATTTAAATTTTGTACTTTTCGTGACTTAACCTTTTTTTACTTGCATTGTTGAATATATTTTTGTTTTTTTTTTACTTTTCCCTTCATGTTTGATGAAATGTAGAAAAAAATGCTTTATAATTCTTTAATATGCTAAATTATGAAGCTGTATTAGAAAGAGAAAATTACCTATTTTTCTTGATTTATTAATGTGATTCAGCAAGATTTGATTTTTACAGGGTTTTTACTGCAATGGCTTCAGCGAAGGTAAGAATTTATTAATTAGTTAAATATTATTGATTATTTTTCAAGTATAAAGTAATTTTTATAAACTAAACTGATATGGGAACTGAATTAAAATTATTACTAAGCATGACATTGCGGAATGAGTTTGCAAAATTCAATTTTATCAAAAGCAGCACAAGTAGAAATAAAATTAACGTATGAAAATTTAGGTAGACACTTCAAAGTCCAATTTTATATTTTATTATTCACTTTTTGTACTCTAATGTTTTTTAGAACAATTTCATTTTCATTTTGCATTTGTTTGAAGCAATTTATTTCGAGTTATATTGTGTTCTGAAATTCTTCAAAACTTTAAACAAAAGAAGTGAAAAGAAGCAAAAAGAAAGGATACATTTCTGACAAGGTTTCCGACACGAAAGTTTTTGACGTAGATTTTGAATATATTTGTACATTTATTTTATTATTTTGTAGATTGAATTCGCAGTTCAGATGACGTGCCAAAATTGTGTTAAGGCTGTAAAAGACAGTCTAGCTAATGTTGAGGGAATAAAGGACGTCGATATTTCCTTGGAACGAGGAACCGTAGTCGTTGACACGAATCTGCCATATTCGTCAATTCAGGAAAAAATCGAGAGCACTGGAAAAAAAGCTGTTCTCAAGGGATATGGAGGTGAACCTTATCATAAAATAAATTTTAGGGTGGGTCTGAGCGAAATCACGACTAATAAATTACAATAATAAATGAATCAGTAAATTTTGCTGGAAAAGAAAAAATACGATTTTCTAGAAACTAATAGAAAGTTATATTCATTAAAAAAAGTTGACAAAAGCTACCAATCTATTTTTTATTCATCTAATTCTCTTTAAGGGTCTTTTCCAGTGGGCAAAAAGACATTTTCATCATGAGGACGTCCATGTCAGTCCAATTGATATCCTAAAGACGTCTCACATCAAAAGACGTCTTTAGGACGTCCTCAGGATGTCAATGTCTTTTTGCCCACTGGGTGGATCCAAGTTTGGATCCCAGAATTCAATTTCTTCATTTTACACAAGTATACAAATTATACTTATATTTTTTCTCTGTAGTGAGACTTATTCTTGAAGTATAGATTATTATTATTATTATTATTATTTATATTTATATACCATTTACATTTAATACCTTTTGAGTGAAACAAAGAATTCGAATTTTCATGATAGAAGTTGGATTCAACAACCTCAATTTACTTTTATGATTCAAAATGTAAAATATTCAACAATTATTTAAAGTTATTTTAATTTTTCAGACAAGAAAACTATTAGCGCTGTGTCAATGTTAGCAGGGAATTCGGGATACAGTTTTGGAGACTCTATTAAAGGAGTAATTAGATTCGCACAAACGACCGAAGGTTGCATTATTGATGGGACAATTGATGGTTTGAGTCCTGGACAGCATGGATTACACATTCACGAATGTGGAGACATTTCACGAGGTTGCGAAAGGTAAAAATAATCCTAAAAATAGAATTTAGCAGTAATTTTAAGATTATTAATTAAATAGTAATTAATGTGTAAGTGAGAAATGAAAATCTTTAATTCTTTACAGCGTTGGTGATCATTTTAATCCCCATAAAGCACCTCATGGAGGACCAGATAATGGCCTCACCGAAAGGGTAGGTCAAGTTGGAATTTAAATTATTTAATATAAATAGTACTTAATTTACATTAGATCTAATTCTAAAAATAAAAACAATATTAATTTCAGCATGTTGGAGATTTGGGGAATATAATTGCGGACAATTCAGGACGAGTAAGATTCAGAATTGTGGATCAACTGCTCAAAGTGCCTGAAATAATTGGCAGATCGCTCGTCGTAACAGAAAACCGGGACGATTTAGGAAAAGGCGATACACCGGCCTCAAAAATTGACGGAAACAGCGGCAAAAAGTAAAAAATAAATTATTTTTAAACCGAAATAATTAACTATTTTCATATAATACTGAATAATTGTTTAATTAAATTTCAGACTAGCTTGTGGAATAATAGCAAGATCTTCAGGTTTATTCCAAAACACAAAGCAAATTTGTGCCTGTGATGGTCTTACTCTTTGGGACGAAAGAGATAGAAGCATTTCACAGAAAAACCAAAATTCCAGTACGAATTACAAAATATGTGCAGTTTCTTGACTTAATTTTCTCTACATACAAGCTTTGCATAAAAATATCATCTCAATCAAATTCCACTAATGATTTTAATGCTCGTTTTCCCTTTTTTTCAGTGAGTGGCTAACAACTTGGAAAAACCAATTAACACGAAATTCTTAACAAGAGCAATTTTCCATTCCACAGTGTATAAGAAATAAAAAAAACATATTTTCATCCGTTTTGTTATTATTATCTTATCGTGTATTTTTATCTCATTTTTCTAAAATTAAATATTAAACTCAGTTCGATGTCAGTTTCTTTATTAAAAAAGCTCTCGTAAAAAGCCTAGATCTATTTCATATATACGATCTGAATTTGATGTGTAAATAAAAATCAGAAATGATTTTTAGCGTGAAGATACAAAAAATCCTAAACTCAGGCAGCGTGCTATCAAAAATTTATAACTAGGTCCGAATTCTAAAAAGTGGACATGAATAGTTAATAATTAAATAATGAGAAAATAAGAAAGAGATCAACTCAATCTGAGTCTGAATCATCAGAATCTCTGCCTCTGATCGTCTTTGACTTTGTCTGTTTGTTCAACCAGGGCTTTTTCTCAACTTCGGGTGGATGCATTAGATCTCCGCTGTAAGAAATACAATGCGATTGCGCGATTCTCCACTCCATCATTTCAGTCGAAAAGTCATCACAATTTCCCAGATCGGTAAAGCCGATGATGTAATCTGTTGCTTTGCTATCGTGGACGAGAGCGATTGTTGGAATTATTTTGATTCGCAGACGTTCTGTAATTGTAATTTAACAAGTTATAGTTTTTTTTTTTATAATCTAACAGAATTATCTTCAAAAGTTAATAAGATATAAAAAGATCTTTTCAGATTTTTAATTTACCTGTTAAGAAAGGACATCGCTCGACATTCAATTTGCAAAATCGAGCCTCCACGTGCTTTTTGGCTAATATTTTCAAATGCATATCGGCGATTTTGCAACGCGGAGATCCGTCTTTGTAAAATAGGCACACTATGTTTTTCGATTTCTTGGAGACTTCGAAAAATTCTTTTTCGTCTGTGAGTTCTGAATATTCTCCATGACCCTGAGAACAAAATTAATTAGATTTTTCTTTTACTTTCTTAATTCACAAGTTAAAACAGGAAAATGAAGACCAGCTTACCATAGAAAGCCAGACTTGTTTTTGCTGCTGTATTTTCTTCATTTCCTTGAGTCTTTTCTCACGTAATTTTTCGATATCGTCGATATCCAATTTATCCAATCGCTCTATTTCATTATCCAAATGTTCTTCCACCTTTTGTGCAACTTCGTACAATTTTTGTTGTATTGCTGCCTCCATTTTTTACTTTTTCACAAACTTTTCAACTGGGACAAAATATATAAATATATTTATTTTATATATAATATTCAACTTTTTTGACAAATTTAATTAATCGCAGGTTATGTATGATTTACTCCAAAATTATAAAATTATAATATATCCATTAAAAAATGTTAAATATCTAAATTCAAACTAAATTTGAAAAGAGACCGTCATAGAAGAATAAGTAATAGAAGCGGATGAAACAAAATTAACAAAGGAATATAAATTTGTTATAAATAGCTGAAAATTTTGACAGCTACGTACCGGTAATCAACTTTTCTATTTTCTTCCGTTCTCGCGAATATTTTATTCGGATTTTCTGGTTTAAAACACAAATTTTAGAGATATTTCACAAGAGAACCTTTTTTCACTCCTTATAAGGCAAACAGTATATTGAAATGAATGAAATGAATTAAAAAGCAACAAACACGTTCTTCGTTCATGAAATCAAAAATGGATTACAATGAACTTTCTTTTGTCACCGTTTTAGGCGCTGTAGGTCTTTGGCGCGAGTTTTGAAAATTAACAAACGTTAGACTACCAAAGAGGTACTAATATCTTTGACCAAATTCACAAAAGAATAAATATTTAATGTACAGCTGTTTTTTACATTTAAAGTTACATATTAATTTCAATTTAAAAACAAGACAGGAGCAAAAAAGGACTTTTTTTATATTCTGTTTGCTTTCATGAATTTCATAATCGGATTTGCCCCTTATGAGATGCAACCATTTTTGTTTGACCGTATAAATGTGGTGCCAAAATTAAAACGTAAACAAATACATAAACAATTCTGGATTAATATATCTATCATATCTATATATTTTCTGAATTATAAAATAATTGACAAATTAATTGATAAATATTTATCATGAGTAAATAATTAATTACTTAAGGCCATGTCAGACTTACCCGATCCCTATCTTACCGACATTTTTTTTCTGCAACGTTACGTCTATGTATTTAGAAATACTAAATAATATTACAAAACAAGTGGACAAAGTGTCAACAAAGATCTTTGGTGTCAAACTGTCAATATAAAGCTTTTACTTGGAACTTCCAAATGTTTCGCAATCAAATTTCGTTTCATTAAACTGTTGGTCAAGGGGTGGGGGAGATTTTGAAACATTGAAATATTTCACGAGACCTTGAAAGTTTCATGAAATATTACAACCCCAACATCGCTGAATGGAACAGCTGTTTTTTGACACATGAAAAAGCAAGTATTCTCATTTTTCCGTAAAAATTCGTTTATTATTTATTCGATAATATTTTACGTTTGAATTAGTTCATTTTTTCCTTTCTAACTCCCATTATCCTTAATTAAAAACAAAAAGAATATTTTAATAATCTCAATAATTAAATATCTTTATTATTCCACATTTTACTCACAATTATTAGTAAATATTGGATTTACAAATATTCTTTTTGTATACGACTCAGATTCCTAAATAAAAAAATTGAATAATAATTGAATTATAAAATTTGAAAGATCAATTTCAATATTCGAATTCGATTAAGGGCGTTGGGCCCCAAGTGTTAAGCTCAAAATTCTATTCTCCATTTTACTCAACGAAAATTATAAAGAAATATTTTTTTCGCTCTGTAGCACTAATCTGTTATCAAATATAAGACCACGTACAGAGCGAAAAAATATTTAATTTTTATAATTTTTGCATAAAACGAAGAATTCAATATTTTGATTTATTTAAAAAATATTTCAATTAAATATTTTCTGGCTTTGTACGCATAATTCTATTTAACAATTGATTAATTCTACAAAGGGAAAAAATTCCAAATTAAATATTTTTTGAGTAAAATGAGGAAATCGAATTTTTAGATTAAAACTTGGCTCCAACACCCTTAAATCAATTGTTTATTGATAAATAATATCGACAAAGGACATTTTACTATCGAATAAAAATAAAACTCTTTCTTTTTTGTAAGACATTGGAGAAAGACATTATCTGGAACGATAGCTAATTTGACCTGTGATCTCTATTTTTAATATCTTTCCTGGTTTCATTCTTCCAGGCAGATAATAATTATTGATTTGTTTCTTTGTTACAGCGTGAGTCAGTCATCGAAAGAGTGTCGAAAATCATTATACAGGCGATCAGACCTTCTGTTATTATTTTATCCTTTATTAATTAACGTTTTATTGCTACATGTCACAATTTGAGGAAACATAAGAAGTGCAAAGAGGAAGAGTTTTCTGCGCAAAATGAATTACTTCACTAACGATAGCCAGGGGTTTATCAACCAGCCAATCATTATTTCTACGATAGAAAATTCTTCCACTACCTCCAGGCGTGAAAATCAACATGGTATTCATTTATTAACAATATACGATTTTTATTGTAATTAACAGTTTTCGACTCAAGTTTAAGTACGTTGGACACAATTGTCAAGCTCAAAATTCAATTCTCCATTTTACTCAACGAAAATTATAGATAAATATTTTCTCGCTCTGTAGCACTAATCTTTTTTAAAATATAAGACTGCAAACAGAGCGAAAAAATATTTAATTTCGATACTTTTTGCATTAAACGAAGAATTAAAAATCTAACTTCAAAATTGTCTATTTTCATTCTACTTAAAAAATATTTGAATTAGATATTTTTTCGCTCTGAACGCATAATTCTAGTTAAAAATTGATTAATCCTACAGAAGGAAAAAATTCCCAATTTAATATTTCTTGAGTAAAAAGTAGAAATTGAATTTTTAGATTAGAACTTGGCTCCAACACTCTTAAGTCAAGAAAAGATTCCAAACTAATTAAATAAATTTTGTTTAGGTACTGGTGTTATTGGAACGATTTTCCTGATCGTGAATGCAACTTTGGGAGCTGGTCTCCTAAATTTTCCCGAGGCATTTGACAAATCGGGTGGAATAGCAACAGCCATAATAGTGCAATTAATTTTTCTTATATTCATCACCACAGCTCTTGTTATTCTGGCAAATTGCAGCGATATTACTAATACTTGTACTATGCAAAATACTTTCTCCGGCCTTTGTGGACCAAAATCTCTAATTCTTTGTGGAATTTGCGTTACAATTTACAGTTTTGGATGCTGCCTGACTTTTTTAATTATCATTGGCGATCAATTCGATAGAGTATTTGCTACTTTCTATGGATTGGATTATTGTCATCATTGGTAAATTTTTTAATTTAAGAGTGTTGGATCAAAGTTCAATCCTTAAAATTCTGCTTCTTCATTTTACTAAATAAACATTGCAATTAAATATTTTTTCGCTCTGTACACATAATTCTATTTAACAAGGGAGTCGCGTTATAGAGCAAAAAAGTATCTAATTATAATATTGGTTAAGTAAAGAGTTCGAATTTTCAGAATAGAACTTGGGCCCAATACCTTTAATAAATCTCTTTGAAATCACTTTCAATCAGAAAATATAAATCATAGTAATATTATTTGATTTCAGGTATTTGTCCAGACCATTTATAACCACTGTGACTGCAAGTCTTTTTATTCTGCCTCTCTCATTTTTTAAAAGATTGGACGTCCTCAGCTACGCAAGTTCGATTGGTTGTCTTACTATTATTTACGTTGTGTGGCTAATTGTTTATGAAAGCCTTAGCGAAGTTGGATTTAAAAAACCAGTACATATTTGGCCCGAGACGTTGACCCAGCCACTTCAAATGATTCCGATAATCTGTTTCGCATATCAAGTAAATAAATCCATTAAGAATGTTGTGTTAAGGGTGTTGAAGCCAAATTCTAATCTAAAAATTAGATTTCTTCATTTTACTCAACAAATATTAAATTTGGAATTTTTTCCTTCTGTAGAATTAATCAATTTTTAATCAAAATTCTGCGTACAGAGCGAGAAAATATATAATTGAAATATTTAAAAAAAAAATGAAAATATTGAATTTTAAAGTGAGATTTTGAATTCTTCGTTTTATGGAAAAAGTATCGAAATTAAATATTTTTTCTCTCTGTACCCAGTCTTATATTTGAATAAAGATTAGCGCTACAGAGTGAAAAAATATTTATCTATAATTTTCGTTGCGTAAAATGGAAAATTGAATTTTGAGCTAAACATTTGGGTTTCAGTTTACTTAAAAAATATTGTAATTAGAAATTTTTCCCTTTATAGCGTTCTCAAATACAAGAGTTTATACAGAGCGAAAAATTTCCTACTTTTAGTATTTTTTGCGTAAAATGAAGTAACCGAATTTTGACGTTAAATTTCGAAACCTTCGTTTTACGCAAAAATGGCCAACTAAACTTTTTTTTCGCTCTGTAGTCACACTTTTATTTTCACAAAGAGTAACGCTGTAGAGCGAAAAAAATATCTTTCTAGTATTCGCTCAGTAAATTGAAGAAATTGAATTTTGATATTTAAACGAGCCAACAAGAAAATCGAAATTCTAATATTTATTTTTATTAATTTCAGAGCCACATGACTGCAATTCCAACATATGCCTGCATGAAAGATCGTGATCTGAGTAAATTCACCTTTTGCGCCATAATCAGTATGTCTATCTGCTTCCTGGCTTATTCAATCGTCGGAGTTTTTGGTTACATGACTTTTGGCATTGGGAATGTACCGAGTGATATTTTACAAGGCTATGGTGATAAAAGTGCGACTTTAACAATCGCAATAATCGCCTTAGTTATCAAAAACTTTACCACTTATCCAATAGTTTTGTACTGCGGTCGGGACGCTTTCATGGGACTTTTTGGATGGGATATCGACGTCCACGTCTTTAAAAGAATTACTTTAACCATAATTTGGTTCTTTTTATCCCTCGTAATCGCAATTTTAGTTCCAGATATTAGCCCCGTGATTAACCTTATGGGTTCGCTCTCAGCAGCTTTCATTTTTCTCTTCCCAGGAATTTCTTTACTTCAAAGCACTCTACAAAAGGACCCGCGAATTATTTTAAATAAGAATCGATTTCTCGTTTTTGTCGCTGTTCTTATCACTACCCTCGGTGCCTTTGTTTGTGGAATTATTTTTGTGGAGGCTATTCAAGATTTGAACAAAGAACCTCTGAAGAAACCTCTCGTCTCTGGACTTAGAATCATATCTGTGGGAAAAAGTCTATGCGTTTGAATCTTTTTTAAAGATATAATATAATAATAAGAGGATTGTGTAAAAATAACTCGAGCCTTTGACCAGAAAAGTGGAGAAGAATCTTTACATCTTCAAACTGTAAAAGACTGATTGTAAATATTACATACTTTATGTGTAAAAGAATACTTTTTATATTATAGAATATTTTTTTTACTGAGCAAAGAATCTGGAGTTGTAAATGGCAAATAAAATATTTAGCCGTAAAGTTCGTCGTATGTTTAATTCTCTTATACTTTTCTTTTATTCACGGACTAGATTTTTACATGTATAAGCTTTGGTTTTAGATTTAAAATTTCAATAGTAAGTACTATAATAGATCCTCTCTTTTTATGGAATATGGCTTATTTACACCACAGTCTGTTAAAAATAGACTTAGATAATGACTCGGAATTTCGTTGAGATCACGAAATCGAACTTTGAGCGCTTTTACTATCAGTGGTGAAATCGTGGATCGTAACTTGAGCCAAATCAACGACTTTATCAATATTTGCTTTGCAAAAGAAACATTCTCTACTATTTAAAAGATGATGATCTATACAGGCTCGGCAGGATTGGTGATTACAGGGCTTAAAAGTTGCAGCGATCGGAAAAGCGTAGCAAATTGTGCAAGTATTTTCATCGTCGCTCATAAATTTCGATTCTGGCAAAGTCCGGCTAATTGTATCTAAATAATTTATCATCTCTTGGACCCTGGAGATCTCGTCATCAGTCACGTCGTCCTTATCTATATAAAATTCAAAATTAATATAATCCATAATAAAATAAATCGACATTTCCAAATTACTTACAATTTGCGAATGTGAAGGTTTTTATAATTTTGCCCTTGTGACTTTTTCCTTTTATGTCTCCCAAAACATAACTAAGGGAACTCATTTGAAAACTCGGCTCGGTTAATAAAGTTCTCGTAACTCTCGGCATTTCTCCATTCTCTATTAATCAAAAATAAATCAAAAATTTATAATATATAAATATAAGTAATCCAGATAATTGAAAAATTCATTTGTCGTCACTTACTCGAAACTTGATTTATTTCTTCTTCAATAAGAGCCAATAAAATTCCAATAACGACAGCCAAAATCGGAAAATGGTCGACTTTATCCAAATCTGGAATCGCCATTAATACTACGTGTTGAAAGCTACTTGTTTGCGAGCTCACTCTGTTTAATATATTACACAACAACTGAAATTTAAAAATGCTGTTAAAATTCCAACGATTAGAATTAAAAATAAAATTTTGAAAATAAATTCACCTGGCAAAGTCTCGCCAACAAATTATCAGTGAAAACATTTTTAGCAATCGTCGAAATCATTTCCAAAACTCTAAGCAATGATATCGACAATTCGAAACAAGTAGCGCCCACTTTAAGTTGCCTAGACTCGATAAAAACAGAATCGGGTCTCAAACTCGCATTGTGAATTTCCTGCACCATTCCAATAAATTCAGAAAAGGCCCAGTTTAATTGATTCAAAAGCGAATTTATAAACTGGGTCGATCTCTGCGGATTGTTGAGCAAAGCTTCTCTCACGTGTTTTTGAAACAAGGGCGATGGACAAGGTTCTGGAACAAATTTTTATTTAAGCGATTAGAGTAAAGTTCTTATCCAAATTATTTTTAGTTAATAAGAATTCTTACTAATTGGTTGAGAGATTGTCTCCTGGGGAAAAATCTTCGGCCCGACTTTATTCTCCATATGCGGACTGCGTTTGTACCGAAAAGCGAATCCATTTCCTTGCCAGAATCTGACTAAAATCCAATTCGATTGTGCCCAGGCTCTATTTTCATAAGGTCTCAATAAACTTGCAACTACATTCATTTTCGATTTCTCCGGGACGCTTTCCATCGCCTTGAGAGTCATTGGATTGGAAACAAATCCAGCGAGAGTCAAAACCAAAGTGTCTTTTGCGTTCGCGTGGACAATTCTGGTGTCCAAGAAATGATCACAAAGAAATTCAGCAACATCTCGAAGCATTTCCTGGTAGTCTGGGATATTTTCGATTGGAACAGTTGGATGAATATGAGATCTGAGACCTAAACTCAGATCCGTAAGAGCTTCTAAGTAAAAATCAGGAACGAAGCTAAACATATTTCCTTCATCACTTGCAGACTTGAGAGTCGAGAGAACAGTTTTTAGGAGCCAGGAGAGCTGCAATTGTTTTTCTTCTGTGTAAACTGCGGCTCGAACCCAAGCCATGTGTCTTGCTTGTTCAGAAAGTTTTGAGTCGAAGACTTCTGTCGACCTGGAAAATAAAGTTTAATTAATTTGGAAATAAATACAAGAAATTACGGGCTTTGATTTCGAGTTCAAACCTCACAGTTCGATCTCTTTATTTTACGTAATATAAATATTATAACTAGATATTTTTTCGCTCTGTACCCATAATTCTATTTAGAAAATGAGCATCGCTATAAAGCGAAAATATATCTAGTTATAATATTTCTCGAATAAAATGAAGAAATGGAATTTTTTGATTAGAACTGCGTTTCAAAACCCTCAAGTTTATGAGTTGATATTTGACCTCATTAGTTCTTTTTGAATCATCTCAGAATCAGGATCACTATTTTCCTCGACGACTTTCAATCTCGATTTGATTTCTCCCAAAGCTTTAATATATTCAGACATGCTGTCTCTGAGACTTGCAACTTTCGCTATTTGCTTTTTCGCTGCTACGTGGTAAAAGAGAATAATCCCGTCCAGCAATTCAAGCAAGGAGAGTGCAGGATTAGCTGGACCAAGGCGCATTGGTGATCTGTCTTCTCTATTATAAGGTAAATATCCAAGTCTCTCCCAAAGCGGCACCACAGAATTTCCAATATTGAAAATTCGAGCAACGGCTGGAATTATCACAGGCATGTCTACAATCCTATTTGAGGGGCCTACAAACGTAGTCGTCGCTTCTTGTGCTTGTTCCAAATTCGCGATGACTTCGTGATCGGGACCCAGGAGGTGAAGCAATTCGTTTTTGTACGTTTTGTTCAGGTGCGATAAAACGCCACCCAATCTATCGACTCCAGTGTAGTTAATTGATCCATCATAAAATGTCCTGCAAGGAACGCAGACCGGATTTGATCCAACTTCAGAGTCCCAAAGAATTCTAAAAGCCACTAGGAGTCGATGAAAGCAGCAAAGTGTTATCGGCAACGGCGTTTTCATAACTGGAATCGTCTGGAAAAATCCCTAGAGAGTGAAAAAATTCCATTACCTAAATATTCCATTGAAAAAGATCCTTCGGAAATACATACTCGACTCGAAATTAAGTTTTCCTGCACAAAACTTCGAAATTTCCTCAAAAAAATAGTCCGCGAGGTTGGAAGTTTTTCTGCTCCGTCACTGTTGTCCAAAAGAGTGACCAGCAACTCCACCTGCAAGGCTTCTACCTCTAACAAAATATTGTAGATTACGTTTATTAGTATTTTTTAATTTTTACAAAATTATTTTCTTATTCTACTGAATTTCTTTACCAGAAACAGATGACTCGATCAATTCACAAGCTCTGAGGTACTTTTCCTTATTAATTTCAACGGCCGAATCAATTGGGTCTGTTTCCCACCAAGTTTCGCTCACAACCTCGGCTAATCCAATTTCATCCAGAGGTTTCACATGCACAAAATTTGCAAATCTCACTCTGTCGAAAAGTACACTCTGCAGTAAATGTCTTCTCGTTCTTGGGTGTCGACAAAAACAAGTCAAGAGTGCGAGACTCTTGCATTGGTCAGGATATTCCAGGAGGAGAGAAACGTGTCTGAATTCTGATAACAAATAAACTACAGTGCTTTCTAAACATGATTGCATCTCCTGATTTTCGAGGAAAGTCCAGAGAAGATCCAAGCAAATCATAAACACTGAACCTTCGTTTTCCTTTTCTCTAATTTTCAGTTTTGTCTCCTTTTTAATGCCGCAGAGTTTCCTCACGAAAGGAACGAAAACCCCTACCGTCACATAAGGTATCCTAAAAATAATTCAATTAATTAAAATAATTAGCTAAACAATATTAGGTTTAATTTAAAAATCAATTGAATTTTTTAGTAACTTTAAAAGTGGTCCAATATTTTTTAGAATCGATCTTGCAAGACAAAGAAGGAAAGCTCGAACGCTCATAGTTTTGTCCCCGGAGAAAGTTTTGTTTCCAGATTCCTTGACGTTCCGAATTTGTTCTATGAGATTCGAGAACCATTTGAATACAAAATCAGCTTTGTCAAGATGTTCTTGAGGTGGTGCTTGAAGAGTTTGATAACCTTGAATTGGATAATGTAAAGGAGTAGATCCAAAATTCGCGGTTAAATTCTCGCTGAGGGCGAGACTAACAGTTGGGAAATAAGCGACTCCGGATCCCATCGAAACATTTTCGAACGCTCGACCCAGCGGCCTTCCGTTTCTGTAAAAATCTATTGTTCCCTCGTCCATGTCTATGGCACAGCCGATTATATCGCCTGAGAGCCAAGGTTCTCCGTATTTTTCGGGAGCCACGTTCCATTTTTTTACCCGGTGTCCGTCATAGGCGTAGGAAGTTGGATCATCACCTAAAATCATTTTTAATATTAAACGTAGAGTTAATAACATATTTTTCAAGACGTTTTTTATAAGTGTATATCATTTTATTAAAATAAACACCTACCAACACCAGCAATGTGATTAAATTTACTCTTTGAAGTTCCCCAACCAACTTGCATAAGTCCTTTTGTACCGAGTTGTAATTCGTATATCCATTTGCCTTTGAAAACTGCCGTATTGGCTCGAATTGTACTAAAATTTCCCTGAGAATTGGCACTGAGTCGATCAGGTGATAAATAGTATTGACCAAGAGGATTCGAGAGTTCAAATCTCACAAGTTTTGGTCCTAATCTTCCTTCTCGAAGATCTTTCGAACTTTCTGGTATTGCTTTTTCGGAAAGGGTTGTTTTGATGTATTCTTCAGCCAAATTCAAACTGTGCAATGTTCTGTACATTAAGATGTGTTTAAATGTTAATAAAGATAGATAATTACTAATAAATGATGATTCATTAATTGGGGAAAATATTTAATAATTTAAAAACCTGGAATAAGTTGCATTATCTTCTTTTGATTTTCCAATGCTCAGCGAATCCAACACTTCCAAACAATCCTTTCCGAAAATATTTCGAAGGATTTCCTCAGACTTCATGTTGATATTGCTGTTGTTTTTCTGCAAATAACATTTTACAATTATTTTTAAAGGGAAGTAATAAATTAATGCTGGTAATTGTAATTTTTGAATGTCCAAATTTCTATGATTTGAAAAAAAAAACCTTTTTAAATTTTTATTGTCTAGAATTGAAACAGTGAAAATTATCTTCTATTGTAACTCAGTATTCTGATAAAAATGATTTTAGTGAGAACTTTATTACTGACCTCATTACTCTGAAAAGAATTGTACTCAAAATATGTAAAAAAAAAAAAGCCGAAGAGCGCAGATTTAGGAGTTTTTCAAATGTCAAAATTTCACATCTATAAATATATTTTTCGCTGATATCCTAGAGTTCTTGTAAATTGAGTTATTTTGTCAAAAAAGCTTATCTTTTCTGGATGGAGACAGACCACAACAAAATAAATACCAACATAATAAAAATGAATAAACTCTTGGACGTTTTCGCGGAATTAAAACAAAGAGCGTTTTTTTTAGCAATATAAAAAAAAGATATGTATTAATCAGTTTTTACTCACTTTTTTCAGGGAAATTAAAATCCATTTGACGTTTAGTACATTATTGTTCCTAGGTTAGAATAAAGGGAGCAAAGATTTTCCATCTTTGCGAAATTGAAAAAATCGCACGAGACTGAAGAATAGTAGAAGCTTTTTCACTGATGTTGACATAAATTTTTAACTCTGGAAAGTGAAATTATTTTGATAATATTTTCAGTTTTGTTCGCGATCGCTACAAAGCAATTCCACGCGACGGAACAGCTGATCGCTGTCAAAAATGAAAATGGACTTGCCCGCCATTTTCGAGATTTGATTGGTTGAATTTTTGCTTAAAATGGCATAAGTAAATTTGGGGGAATTTCAAATAGTTTCAAACTATTAATCAATTAAAAACAATAAAATCATTTGTTTTTCAGAAAATAGTACTCTAATATTACGATACATACAGTAAAATCATTTCTTTTTACTGAATTTCAATATCAACATCCCGCGAAATATGACCATGACAAATTATTGACAAAGATATTAGTACCTAGATGCGGCATAGGGATTAGTTCATGCACATACTTGTAGGTGGCTCACAAGTCGAGTTTGTGCATAGTGCATATATATACAATATATATAGCTACTATTAGAACTTTCGCCAGCACATAATACCTGTAGAGGCGCTGTAAGCCGCCCTATTTTAATGGCGCCAAGTCCTAGTTTTTTGAAATTTATATTTTTAATAATCTGATTTTCTTCAAAACATCAGTGAAAATATAATTAGAACATAAAACAAAGAGTTTATTTAACTTACTGAAAATTGTTATGTTGTGTCAGTTTTTAAAATTCAAATTAATAAATTATAAAAATATTATTTTAAGATTTAAATAAATTTGTCAATTCGTCTAATTGGTATTTATTTTTTCGGTAATTTTGGTTAGTTTCAGGATTCAAAAAAAGTCAAATTTTTAATTGGAGTACAATATGAAAAGAAACTTTTGCTTTATATTATAAAAATTGTATACTTACACATTTTATACTTATTTAGAAAAATAAATCACTCAAATGAAGTCCGATTTTAAATAGAATAATTTTTTAATTCATCGAATTTTAATTTTCTGAATTAATTAAATTAGAAAATTTTTAAGGCAAATTAATTGGTAAATATTTTTAATAAATACTTTCTTAATAATAATTTTAGATTTAAATATTATAAAGCCAATGAAATGAATTTGAAATTTCGATAAAGTGTAATAATTTTAAGGGCGTTAAACTCAAGTGTTAAGTTCAAAATTCAATTCTCCATTTTACTCAACGAAAATTAAAATTAAATATTTTTTCACTCTGAGGCGCTAATCTTTTTTCAAATATAATACAAAAAACTTGTTTTTTGAGTATTCTCAACGTATGCTTAAATTTAGATTGGGTCAAGAAGGGTTAAAAAATCAAAAATGCTTATATAATGTTTTTCCTTTTTTTATATTTACCACCAAATATATTTACAACTTAAAGCAAACTAAAAATTACAAAATTTTACCCTTAAATCTATATAACTTCGGATAAGTTTTGCAACTCACTCGTCGACAGAAGCATACAACACATCTCAACAAGCTCTAAAGG
>UCOK01012612.1:0-24829 GCA_900474325.1 Synergus umbraculus
ATATATATATATATATATATATATATTATACATATAAATGTGGTTTTTAAATTCTATTAATATAATAAAAACTAAAATCTATATTTAATAAATTAATATCAACTGTAGATGATAAGTCCAGCTAAAAAACCTATAGATATAATAATAAAAGTTGATTTACTCATTGTTGCTAAGGCATGTCATAAACGAAATCTATCTTACTGGCCGACGATTAAAATATGTCAGAGCATTAGCAAAGCATTAGCCTCTTCTGCGCACAGGAGATTCACGTTTCGGGGCATTCATCGCTCAGAATTTCCTGTTCGGATAAACCGTGCTCGGTACATTAAAGTGTCACCCTCCCAAGGTTTTTTTCTTCTTCAAGACCCTGTTTTTCTTACGAAAATTATCCCGTTTCACGCCATGGCACCGGGTTTAACTCTAGATTTACCCAGATTTAGAGTCGCCATCACTGTCCTCATACTCAAAATACAATACGGGTGAAAATCTAGGGAAATTACTTGAAATCACCAATTTTTTTTATTGATTTCGAGTAATTTCTCTAGATTTCTGCCAGGATCGTATATAAGGAATTTTTGGGAAAATCACCGTAAGTAAATAAATTGGTGAATTTAGTAATTATAAGAATAAGAATAGTCGCCCATGTGATAAAAGATTTTTCTCTCATATCAGAGAATATAGAGTCCTCGGGTGTATGAATGCATTTTGTTCTTCAGGCATTGTTATTTTGGTAACCCTATCAACTGAAAATCTCCCACGAAATATTCCCTAGAAAACTATCTCGTACAGAACTGAAAACTTACCTTTAAAAAACGGCTTCAAAAAATTCCCGCCAACTTGTGTTTCCGATTCTGTCGCCATGTTTTCTTGGGGAATTTTCAGATACGAGTGAACTTGAATTAAATTTTAATGGGGAATTTTTTTTAGACAGTTCTCAATGTTGGTAGACTTTTTTTTTAATTTTGATGATAGCTTCACTAACCGGTGACTAAAGTCGGCTTTCAATCCATTTCAGGAACATTTTATGGGCAGGACTGCAACTATATGGAGTAATTCAAGAGCCAGGTAAGGATATTATGAGATAATTATTAATTAAATATTATTAATATTGCTTTTTTTAATTTTTTACAGTTTATCCTGCGATCTCTACTCCGAAAGGATAGATTGAATCTCCTTTTATAGACGATATAAAAATTCATCAGAAATCTCGCGCGAAAATTTGAATTAATTTAGTAATTTTTTGTTACTTGCTTTTCAAATTATAATACACTACTAATTTGAATAAATTTAGTAGATTTGAATTATTTAAATTAAAATTTAACTAGATATATCCAACCAGGTGGACGAAAATTGGAATATTCTTTTCTTTTTTTTAATTTTAAAATTAGACATTAAATGCTCGATAGCTCTCAATCTTTCTTTTTAACTTAATTATTAATAATAATTAAGTTAATTTTATCTTCAAGATGTTTTAGATTGCTTCAAGTAATTTATACTATTATTTGTGTATCGACGGTCGGTAATAGAGAAATGTTAATGTTGATAAATTTCAAATTTTTTCTACAATGTTTTGATTCTATTTTCCAAGAGGAGATTCAAACTATCTTTTTGGAAGTCATTGCGCAATAGAGTGTCTAAAAATTTATTAAATTTCTGATACCACTAATGGTAACTTTCTTCTTTACCACTGATTTTGGATTTAAGGCCGAAATTTGAAATATAGCTTATACCAGTTATTTATACTTATTATTTTAATAATTAATAAATCGTATAAAATAACTTAAAAAAATCAATACTTTCTCATGTGAGAGGAGAATGTTTATTAATAGTTGGTAAATTTATTGAAACTGAATTTATGTATCGGTAATTACACAACACTATATATTATTTGAACTGATTTGATCTTATTATATACAGGGTTTTTACTAAAAAAATTTACTAAGGTGAATTAATTAAATATCTTGTTATTAGTCAAGTAAACATAAAAAATACACACAAAAATGTCTTTACTTTTAGTTTATTTTAGACATTCTCTAATTAATGGACTATCTTTAAAAGAATTGTATTTGAGTATAAATAAGCGCTATCTATTTGATCTGATCATCTGAAAGCCGGTAAACGAGACACGAAAAAAAAATTTTTTGAAACGAACAAAAGTATTTTCAGGCAACGAGAAATTTTTATACGGTGAATCTTAATTTTATTGACCCTATGATAATAATTAATAACAGTTAATAATAGAGAGGTTTTTTAAAAATTATTAGCTTCTATTTTGTGGTATTTAAATTTTCCTAAAATGTATCATTTAAAAATGATGATAATTAAGTAAATATTACCCGATAGATGGATGTGATGACTTTGTAAAATTAATGTTTTTTTAATATTAAAAATACTTGCGAATGATAACCACTATGAAATTCTTTAATTAAATAAGTTTTTTTTTAAATTAAAGTAAAAAATTTTTTTCAATAAAAAATAATATAAAATAATAATAATAATAATAATAAAATGATTAAAATTTCGGAAATTGCATTTAAAAATTGGAGTTTAAAAGAATTTTATATTTATATTTATAATAAATATACATATAAATATTTTGATAATTTCGTTTAAACTATTTATTAGATGATAAAAAAATGGACAATGTTTGACCTTCAATTATGTAAAATCGTAAACTTTTAATATTTCCTTTATTGAAGTTAAAATATCATTTCCTCCCTTTCCCTTTGCGAACTTATAGCAAAGTTACTGAATTTAACCGGTTGTCACTTTCACCCTGGTGACTTCCAGATGTCGTCATAATCACCAGTTTTTATTTATACATACTCAAATCCAAAACTCGCTTCTCTATTGTCAAATAATCTGCAAAGAAAGAAAAGAGAAAAAGAAAAGAAAAAAACGATTTTAGTCTTATAAAATTCTCAATAAATTGAAAGAAACCCTTTGAATAAATGACTTTCTTTCTCATGAGAGTTACGAGTACACGAAAAACTACACCCCATAAAATTCCCTAGATCTCCTCCACCCTATTTCGCTATTCTTCTCCCCCTTTCCCTAAAACCCTATTCCTCACCCCGACAAGCGAGTTTAAACAGTTTAAACGCAACCCTCGTGTCGTGAATTCCAGACATTGTTTACAGAAGAAGTCGTCTCGGAGGAGAAAAAACGAACGGCCAAGTTATAAATCGCGAACTGACAATACAATCGACCGACCAACCGACCGACCAACCGACCGTGGATGATATTGTTCAAAATGTGCTTCTATTCTCTCGCCTCCTTTCATAGCAAGGAATAAGGATTGTCGGCCGATCAAGAAATTTAGTGCAATTTAGTGATTCTCTGAGTATCTCAGACTTTTTAATTCGTCATCATGCGACATCGCGTAGTGTGTTGAAGCAGGAAAAAAACCGAGTTTCCATCTAACCTCAAATCAAATGCCAAACTCCCAAAATCAAAGGCGAGCAAGACCAGACAGGCAAAAGCCCCCTCCCCTCACTCTCTCTCTCTCTCTCTGACTCGTCTGCCGAAATCGAAATCTGCTGCTTGTTTCATCTTCTCGTTCGGTGGGGAGAAAATTGAAATGCAAAAAAATTCAAACGTGAGATTAAATGAAAAAGGAGAAACGAGACTTTTTTAAGGCCAAAAATTTTTAAAAATCGCTTTTCAATTCGGATTTTTGTATATTTTTTTGGTTTTTTTTTTTTTTCTTCTTTTTCTAGTTTTTATTAATCATCATCACATCAGCAAGTGAATAATAAATAAGTCTCTCTGTGTGTGTGTCTTGCTGATGCCGAGTGCGACAAAGGTGAGAAGAGCAGAGAGAGAGAGTGAGTGATAGAATCAGAATCAGAAGCAGAAGTGAAGAGAAGAGAACTAGTGTGTGGTGGTTCTTGTACCAAATTCCCGGTGTCAAGTCAACTCGATGGGATCCGAATACCTGACGTCACGGAGCCAATATGGCGTCTACAATAAGCAGGTAATCTAACCTCAAAACGGGAGTTTCATTTTGTTTTCTAATACCGACAGTTTGAGTAGCTTTGCCCATCGGAGATGGAAATTGAGGAAAGGTCTTAGTTCCACGCGTTCCTCAAACCATTTCCTTAGATTTCAATTCCAAGTAAGTCGAGTTTTTTCGAGTTTCGTGATGCTTTTCAACGACGCTTTTCACGCAGTCAACTCTACACTTCGACAACAAAATTTGACTCGCTATTTTCTAGTCTCTCTCTCTCTCTCTCTCTCTCGTCCTCTCTCTCGTCCTCTCTCTGATATAGATATACATATAGTAGTAGTAAAGTAAAGTAAAGTAAAGTAAATTTAAAGTAAAGTAAAGCAACTGCAGAATAGTCGGTGTGGTGCTTTGATTGTGCCGAGTGCAATGGAGAAAATAAGAAACGACGGTGAAAAGGGATTTCGACTTTGAGATTGCGGCTGCTCTTTTTTCGAGAAATGCCGAAGGAAATTCGGAATCGAGTTTTGTGCCGAGATTGTCGAATTTCGACAATTTTCACGAGAGGAAAAGTGCAGTTTGTGCAGATGAGAGTCGAGTGTGCCGTTTGATCTACGAAAAATTTTTTAAGGTCGGTGTGATGATATTCGAGTGTGTGACGAGTGTGATTAGAAGAATAATTAGAAGAGTTATATTAAAGATAGAGGAATTCAAGTGGACCTGCAAAAGCGTATTAGTATATTTATCAGAGTAGTTTTCGGTTTCGAGAAAGTCTAGCACGTTTCAGGTCAAGATTCTTCTTCTTCTTTCTTTCTTTCTTTCTTTCTTTCTTTCTTTCTTTTATATACCTCATCATCTTTTAATAATTGCACCTCTCAGACATTGTTTCATTTTCCTCCCGCCGGATTATTTATTTATTTATCCATTTTTCACGGACATTTTTTCTCAATTTTGAGTAGTTGCTGGCCTCAAGACTCGTGGTTATCGATTAAGTATAGGGTCAAGTTCCCCAATTTATGAGAGCTTGAGTTGCATTACCAGCAGTAGTATGGTAGTAGTAGCACCAGCAGCAGCAGCAGCAATGCTGCTGCTGAAATGTTATACCTAGTTTGACAACTTTTATTTCATCGATTTACGATTCATATTTTTTCAAACAATTTTACACATTTTATTCCGTTCTTTCAAACAATCTTCATTTACCTTATTATTATTTTTCGAGTAGTGTCGGCTCAATCACATAATCTGAAGAAATTAAAAGCAATCAAATATGCTAACTATACTATTAATAATTATGTGTATCAATTTATCTATCCTTCTATTTAAAGTGTCGAATCTATGGCAACTTGTCTCCTACTCGTTTCTTTGTTAACCGTTAAGGGTGGACCCCGTAGCTTCTTGCTCAAACACGCAAATACATATTTATATTACACTCTTAATTTCATTAATAAGTAGTAATATATATAGAGTACTTATTCGGTGTATCTATTCATCTCGAAAATATAGTAAATAATCTCAAAGTGTCAGGCAATTTTTTCTCGGGGGCATGTGGAACAAGTGATTTTAAGCATATATATATATTCTACCTACTTACTCGAAAAGTAATTATTTTAAAAAAATTCCCATGCCAAACAGGCGTAAAGAAATGATTAAAGAACGTCCGTCTGGTGTGGACATTTTTTTCCTAATTATTACTATTTTATATTTAAATAGATAGAATATTTGCAAACCTTTCTATTAAAAAAAAAAAAAAAAAAAAAAAAAAAAAAAAAAAGTTTAAATGGATTTCATGGAATTTCATGAGACTTTAAGGAATTTGAAATATTTAAAGAGACCTTAAAGAACTTAAATGGATCCAAAGAAATTTCAATAGTTTTTAAAAAGATTTCACGAGATTTAAAGAGCCTTTATCAATTTTAAAGAAATGTAAAGATTTAATTAGTGTTGGACAATTTCCAATATGTCTTGAAAACTTCTTTCAATTTCCATTTATAATAAATAATAAATCATAAAATGTAAAATATTTATAATTCTTCCCATTTAGTAATAGAACTCATTTAAAAATAATAGAGAGAGAAAGAGAGAACAATTTCTTGGATAAAGAAATACTTCATAATTAAAGTTATTGACTTTCAAGAAAATTGATTAATTTTATTGGAAAGATTTTTAAAAATTTTGGAAAATTCCACAAAATTCTGAAGGATTTAATTGAATTTCAGAACGTTTAAACAGATTGCGAATTGCGAATGACTAAAAATAAATTTTGTGTATTTTCTAGGATTACGAGGAGTTTCAAAAAATTTCCAAGGATTATAAAGGATTTGAAAAACATTCAAGAGTCTTTATGTGATTTCGAGGAGATTACAAAAATTTCAAGGTATTCGAAGAAATTTAAAAATATATCGAGATATTAAAAAAAATGTAGAAACTTTTCAAGAATTTCCAAAAATTAAAAAAAAATATAAATGGATTTATATCGATTTTAGTGCCTTTAAACAGATTTATAATAATCTAACGAAATTGAGATTAATTTCAAAACTTTTTGAAAGATTTCCAAAGTTTGACAAAACAATAAAGAAACTTTGAAAGAAAACGCAAGCCTTGAAAAGATTCTCTTTCAATATCTTTTAAAATCTTTAAACACTTACTTTACTTCATCTAAATTCTTTTATTTCCTTAAGAATGTTCTAATTGTTGAATGAAGCTCAAAATTAAATAATATTTAAAATCATTTATATATCAAGATGTTTATCAAAAATTTAGTGAATTATCAAGACAGTTTCCAAAGATTGCTAATAATTTCTGAAGATTTAAAA
The DNA here is from genome assembly GCA_900474325.1 of Synergus umbraculus. NCBI lineage: Eukaryota > Metazoa > Arthropoda > Insecta > Hymenoptera > Cynipidae > Synergus > Synergus umbraculus. The sequence continues at coordinate 6,760 of UCOK01012612.1, forward strand.
TCAGTTTAGAAGATTTTTTAAGAGTTTTACAAGTGTTCAAGAGTTTATAAACATTTTGCAAGATTTTAGAAGAAATTGAAAAATATTTTAAGAGATCGTTTCCAAGACAGCTTTTTACTTAGGACAATTAAAATCTTTCAAATTTTCTTTCATCTTTTCAAATCTAACTATTTGTTTTACTTTTATCTAAATTCCATTATCTTTTCAAAAGTGTTTCTATTCCTTTTCATTGATGCATAAAATACGATTAAAATGGTTTATAGAATCAAAAAGAATAGCTACATTGTTAAATGCAACAAAATTTCAATGAGAATCTAAGAGTTGATAGCTTATTTTTTCCTAAAAAGACTCTCTACAATTATATTCTTGGGAGTTTTATTGAAATAGAAGTTTTATATTTATATAAAACAAATTAGTAAAAAACTTTTATAATTATAATTGCTGGTATATTAGAATGGAATGTTAAGAAAAAAAATAAGCGGTCAGCTTAATTCGAATCTAATAATTGTTGTCTAATCGAAAAAGAAATGAAAAATTCCAAATAAGTCTTTTCAATGAAAAAAAAATTACATATTCAAGTATTTAAAAAAGCACGTTAAGATTCTTTGAAACCCAACTAGAGTTGGGGAAATTAAATTGCTCTTATGGAAAAGTGTAACATGCCCTTATTAATGTGGCTACTTTTCCTAATTTTGTAAATCATTTTCAAGCTTATTTAATTTTTAACTTCTCCGTAAACCGAGAACATTCGTAAATCTTTAAGTTTTTAGAATTTCCCTTTGAAAATTATTTAAAGGGAGAAAAATTCATTTATCTTTTTGGAGTTGCATTAATTTTTAGTTGGGTTCAAGACATGATGTGGTATTGATTATATGCATAGGGTCAAGTTCCTCAAATCATGAGCTTGAGAAGTAGTTTCTGTATTTCGTCAAGTTTTTTTGTGATTGATTTACGACAAAACTGTATTTCGATGCTAATTTCATTCCTTTTAGTATTTCTACATTTTAGACTCAGGGGTTAAAGGCCATAGCAGGATAAGCATGTAAGCACTACTGTCGTGCTCACCCCACCCGAATCTGTTTAAGATTTTTTACAATAAGTTGATTCTAGTGTAAGAATAAATTTACCAAAATGTTAAATCTAAAAAAATGGTAAAGTATTTTTTTTTTTATAGAAAACAGCAAAACCGATTTTAATGAAGAAAAAATATATATGTGTATAGTATATATATATATATATATATATATATATTGCAGAGGCCAGCAGGATAATTTGTTGAATAATTTTTTTGTCACAATATTCTCCGATTATGTACTCCGATTATGAGGTACTTGCAAATCATCCAAAATTTTTGAAATGTCAAAAAGAATTTTTGGAGTTTTTTATGTGTTGGGATTTTTAAAACAATTTTTTCTAAAAGTTTTCTTGTATGGTATCCACAACATATTTTTTCTTATTTCCCCCTCCAGAATTTGTATAAAAATTTGTTTTCAAGGTTGTACGTTTAAAGGGTTTTCATGTCTCATGTGTAACAATCTATGGTAACAACTATTCTGGTTCTACAGGTGTATCAAAATCTTTTTCACAGTTTATTTTGCTAAAAAAAACTTTTCTTTCATTAAAGTGGTTGAACCGATTTTGATAAACAAAATACTTGTTGTGGAGACCAATGAGATAACTTTTCGAGAAAATGGAAAAAAATCCGTTAAATTTGTAAAACACTCCAAAAATTTGTATCAGCCTCAAGTATCTCTCCTAAATAAATTGAGAAAAATATATGTTGAAGGACATAATCGGAGAAGATTTCCATAAAAATTATTTTTCAGGTTTAATGTTTTGGTAAATTTAATCTAATATCTGAACCAGCTTATGGTAAAAATTGCTACCACATCCGAGCGGTGCGGGCGTGGTGACAACCACATGCTTATCTTGCTACGGTCTTTATGTTACTACTGAAATTTCCAACGTTTACAAAAAAATCAATTAAACAAATTTTCTTTTTTCCAAAAACACGTGAATTAAAACTTTATTGCAGAAAACGAAAGCGCACATGGGATCTTAAAGATTTTAATTTTAATAGATTGATTTTAAGAGTTATTGAAATATTGTTTAAAAAAATATAAAGTAGTTTCGTAGTCGATTTGAAGAAATTGAAGGGGCTTTCAATGAATTTAAGCGGTTATTCTACTTTATAAACTGAAGAAAAGCTATTTTTGAACATTTTTTTTGAGTATATCATGAACGATATGGAAATAAATATTTTTAGGTATGATAAAACATGTATTAAACTACATAAAAAAATTTTTTTTAATTAACTTTATTCAATGTTTATATTAAAAATAATGATTGTGCGTAGGCTTCTCAAAATCAAAAGGGTAAACGGTACCAGGGATATCTCGGTAACGGCTAGCTGAAAAAAAACAAAACAAAGTGGGTTAGCTTCAGTATTACTATAACTAGGTCTGTTGCCTATAATAATTAATATTTATGAAAAAATAACAAATTAGCGGACAAAAATTAAAAAAAAAAAAGATGCATTTTTTTCACTGTTTTTTTTGTTCAAAAAATTAGTAAAATTGTTTTTTTTTTAATATATTATAGGCAACACACCTAGTTTAATATGTGTAGAATGTGTGGTTTAAATTTTATAAGGATCGGTCGAATAGTTTTCATAAAATCCTTGGTACCGTTTTAAAAACGCTGTTTTGAGAAAAACGCGTTTAAAACAATAACAATGCAATAAAATAAATAAAAAACAATTTTTTTTACGTATTTTAAGACATGTTTTATCATACCTAAAAATATTTATATCCATATCTTTCTTGACAAAATAAAAAAAAAATGTTGAAAAATAGTTCTTTTTTTTAAGCGTATAAAGTAGAATAACTCCTTAATATGACATTTAAAAAATTGTTTGATACTTAAAAAAGTATCGGGGCGGGGAAGGTCCTGCTTTAGTAGGTGCGAGAAATTACTTTTTTCGAGAATTTTTTGGGAAGGGGAAAAAACAATTCCTCGCCACTGGAGTCTTCAATAGACGTACACGATGTAATTTATTATTTTATGTTGAAAACATTTTTGTTTACACTTCAAATATAGATTAAAAAATATGAATACCTCAAAGTTCACTGGACTCTGTTGTTTTTTTTTTCCTTTCAAAAAAAAAAAATTTTCGAAAAAAGGTAATTTTTCGCACCTTCTAAAGTAGGAAACCCCCTTAAGGGCATGCTCTGCCCCGTGGTTTGTGAATTTTTTTTTTCGAAGTCACCACGGCCAAACGAAATGATATATCGCTTTCAAACTTTGGGATATGGGAAATGAGACACTAAATTGCGTTTTAAAATTTAATTTGAGTAGTAATTTTGAAAAAAAAATCCGATCCCTACCTTACGGACTTAGCTTTTTTCAAAATTACTACTCAAATTAAATTTTAAAACGCAATTTAGTGTCTCATTTCCCATATCCCAAAGTTTGAAAGCAATATATCATTTCGTTTGGTCGTGGTGACTTCGAAAAAAAAATGTTCACAAACCACGGGGCAGAGCATGCTCTTAAGGGGGTGTCCCACTGAAAATTTTCATTAAAGTATTATTAATTTAGTCGTAAAAAATGAGACATTTATATTTTAATTTAACGTTGAATAATTTCAATTTTTAATTTTGTAAAATTAAGGGGTTATTTTACTCTTTATACGCTAAAAAAAAGAGCTATTTTTCAACATTTTTTTTGAGTATGTCATGAAAGATATGGATATAAATATTTTTGGATATGATAAAACATGTCTTAAAATACGTAAAAAAAATTGTTTTTTATTTATTTTATTGCATTGTTACTGTTTTAAACGCGTTTTTCTCAAAACAGTGTTTTTAAAACGGTACCAAGGAATTTATGAAACCTATTCGACCGATCCTTATGAAATTTAAACCACACATTCTACACATTGAACTAGGTCTGTAACCTCTAATATATTAAAATATAACATTTTTACTAATTGTTTAAATAAAAAAAAACACTGAAAAAAATGAATTTTTTTTCGATTTTTGTACGGCATTTTGTTATTTTTTCATAAATATTAATTATTAGAGGTTACAGACCTAGTATTTGTCATACTAAATCTAATCCATTTTGATTTTTTTTTTAAGCTAGCCATTACCGAGATTTCCCTGATACCGTTTACCCTTTTGATTTTGAGAAGCCTACGCACGGCCATTATTTTTAATATAAACATGGAATAAAGTTAATTGAAAAAAAATTTTTTTTACGTAGTTTAAGACCTATTCTATCATACCTAAAAATAATTATTTCCTTATCTTTCATGATATACTCAAAAAAAATGTTGGAAAATAGCTATTTTTTTTTAGCGTATAAAGTAGAATAATCCCTTAAGCAATTCTTAGTTGAAAGTATTCAATCGTTGAATTCTTCACATCTCCCAAAAACCCTTAATTTCCTTCAATTTCTTTAATTACTAATATCATGAAAAGGGTTGAAGATTTTTGCAGCTCATGAAAGAGAAAAAATTTAAAATTACAATTTAAATTTAAAATTGAAAGTTCACTCTCAATTTTAAATTCTACAATTTTCAAGCTTATTGTGACTTCGATATCGAAATGTCTAATTCTTTGGCACATTTTATTTTATTTCCCAAAATTTCAGACAAAATGTTGATAACGTAGAAATCTCCTGATTTTACTTTAGTGATTAGTCTCTATTATAAGCTAGTCACCATATTTTCTTACTTTCGTGTATGTTTTAGTGAATCTTAATGTCTTAATTGTTTTTAATTCCAATGTCAGTTTTTGCAATCATATAAAATTAATTTTAAATATATTTTCTTACCATTTCCTCAAGTTATAAACAATTTTCAATATAATTGTGACTGTTAATTTTTATCGTTTTGAATTTAAAGTCGTTAAACATTGAATTTGAAATTTCATACGGCTTTGGTTTTCAAGTTTTTAATTTAGAATGCTTAAACTTGAAATATTAAGAAAAAATTTATTTGAATCACTCAAAAATGGAAATTAGAAAATTTTTTTATTTTTAATTGTTGATAATAATAAATATTTTGTTTTGCATATTTTTTATTTGAAATTGGGCAATTTTGAATAGTAAGATTTGTTATAATTATTATAAAGTAAGTAACCTACAGTAAATTGGAAATCCTTGAATTTGATTAAAAAGTTTAGTTGTTCAAATCATTAATGAGAAGATCAAATAGAAAAGCGGACATAAGTAATGCTTCAAATTAATTGGAAGTTTAGATTGAGAATTTAAAGTTTTCTTCAATATCTATCTTTTCATTAAAATAGGAAAGTGTGTCGAAAAAAGCGTATTTACTAGTAGAATATTTGAATTCGAGAAGCTTTGGTATTTCTAGAGATATATTATGTTGATAACCTATAATACCATTTATTTGATGATTGTCAAATTAAAAAAAAAATCTTTTTAAATCTCGTCAAATCTCGAGTATTTCTTGAAAATTATTTTAAATTTCTAAAAATCGCTTCAAAAACTTTTAAAATGTATTAAATCTCTTGAAAGTAATTAAACTCTTCTGAACTCTTGAAATTACTTGAAATACTTTAAAATCACGTAAAATGTTTTAAAATCCTTTAAAATAATTTTAAATCTTTTGAAATCTCTGGAAATTCTGTAAAGCCTATTTGAAGTCCTTTAATTACTTGAAGATGTTGAAAATCTTTTGAATTGCTTTGAAATTCTTTGGAATAGTTAAATAGTAAAATTATTTGAAAATCTTCAAACTTTGTTGAATTTATTTTAAAATACCTTAAAATTCATTAAAATTGCTTTATCGGGACATGATTTGGAACTTTGTGAGAGGGCTGAAATCTGGGATATAACAAGATATTTATTTGCTGACGAGGAATTTGCTTCTGAATTTAAAAATCGATATTTGAATGCCTATTTAGGATTTAATATTTAATATTGGATACAGTTTAATATTGTTCAATTTGAAATTGAACCGTATTTTAAGCGATTTTTTATATTTTTTAAAAAATATTTTTTATTTATTTTCTTATTTTTATTTTTTTTGGAAGGACTACAAAAGTTTTTTTTATTATTATTTTTTTTTATTTTGTATGTTAATGTTATTAATCCTATTCTATTATAAAAAAGGCACCGCATGCAAATTTCGAAATACATATATCGAATTGAAGGCAGCCATGTTTAAATTGAAGGAGGCCATATTGGATAATGAATTAGTATTGGCATTGAATGAAGAAAAGAACATAGAAAGTCGACGGTGGCCGTCAGTGGCACTAGAATATATTTTAAATATCCACTATACAGGGTATTTTTTTTATCTTGAGATATCCAAATATCTCAAAATACGCATCCTACGGGAAAAATGTCCCTAATAAAAACTTTATATTTTCGAGGGGGAAAATCAACTGTGAAAAAATTTGCCCCAACCCGCCCCCTAGGAAGCTAGGGCGAGGGTATCTTTATAATTTTAAAAGGCTATTTGTGATTTTGAATAATTAATTTTCATCTGTAAGTCTTCATATAATCAAAATTGAAAGCTAATGTACATAAGGTTTATAATGATTTAAAGAAATTTTGAAAGAATCTCACAAGTTTTTTTTTGTGATTTATAAAAGATTTTATAAAATATTATGGAATTTCAAGAGGTTTTCAAGAATTTTAAGAAATCTTGACGTATTTTAAAAGATTTTTAAGTTTTTGATGGAATTGTAAAGAATTTTAAGAAGCTTGCAAAAATTTAAAGAAATTTTAACATTTTAAAATGATTTAAAGGAATTTAAATACTCCTCGAGGATTAAAAAGAAATTTCAAAAATTATTTTTCATTTTTAAAGAATTTTGTGAGGTTTTTGTTTCCAAGAATTTTTATTTAAAGATTTTAATGTATTTTACGGAATTTCAAAGTCCCTTCCCTTAGTGAAATTGTATTATAAATGATTTCATGGAATTATAATAGATTTAAAAAAATGTATGACATTATATAGGATTGTAAATATTATAATGAAATTTTAATCAAATTAAAGATGTTTATAGGAATTTCAATGAATTGAAAGAGATTTACATGGTTGTCGTAAATTTGATTTAAAGTTATTATATATGAAATATTTGAAAAATTTCAATAATATTTTCACTGAAAATTTGTTCGCGTTTTTAATAGTTTTTTGTTAGGGAAAAGTCAGGGAAATGAAAAAGTTGAATCTTGTGGACACTAGTGTAGACTTCCAACTTGGAAAATGATATTAAATAATAATAATAATGATGATGATGATGATGATGATGTAGCACAGGGAGTTTGAAAAGTGTAAACTAACTAGTCTTTTTTTTTAGATGGATAATCACGGCTGACTGGTAACTGGAACCAGCGGACTCTTTCGTGGTGGCGCTGGCGTCAAGATGGAGCACCTTCAGGCCGCCCTGGACCCCAGGAAGCAGGAACTGTTGGAGGCTCGCTTACTGGGAGCACGACCGTCTGTAGGGTCACAGATCCAGACGGGACCTCAGTCCTCCGTAAACTCTGGTCAGTCCGTTCACAGTTCAGACTCTAACATGAGCACCGGCTCAAACCACAGTGATAAAGAAATAGACCCGAATACTCCCGAGAAAGTACCTCGGACTCCCTCGGAGCGCAAGAGGAGACGCAAGGCTGACGACTCAGGTGGTGGTTCCGCTTCGACAAAGCTCTCCCGGCCGATGGTTGCCCTCGATAAGAAAATCAACGACTACTTCCCGAAGCCTCTTCTCTCGCCCCAAGCCCCCCCGCCCCTCACAGACTTTTCTCTCATGCATCCGCCGAGATCTCACCTCCAACTTCCACCCGGAGCTATGGTCAACAAGCAAATGCAGACCGAGCTCACTTGCCAACTCATCCAGGAACTCGAGACGCAAGCCTCATCCGACCTCGAGCTCCACAATAATAAAATCGACGAGCTCAACCGAACCGCCGAGGAACTCAGGCATCAAGTGGCTAGTCAGAAGAAAGTTATCGAGGAGCAGAAGCTGCATATTAATAAGTGTATAGACGTTGTCAAGAAACTCCTCCAGGAGAAATCAAACATAGAAAAGAAAGAAGCAAGGCAGAAGTGCATGCAGAATAGACTCAGGCTTGGCCAGTTTGTCACTCAGAGGGTAGGTGCAACGTTTCAGGAGAACTGGACCGACGGTTACGCCTTTCAGGAACTCGCTAGACGCCAGGAGGAGATCACGACCGAGCGCGAAGAGATAGACCGGCAGAAGAAGTCTCTGCTGAAAAAGAGGCCCTCCAACTCGGAGACGGGGAGGAAGAGAAACCAGGCGCAGTCAGCTCTCCACAATGGTACCGAAGCCACTTTTCTCAAGCCTGATGCAGTGCCCGGTTCCTACACTTGGCAGGAGTACTACGTCGCTGACGAGATTCTCAAGCTCAGGCAGAATGCGCTTAAAAAGGAGGATGCGGATCTTCAGCTCGAGATGGAGAAACTCGAGCGGGAGCGCAACCTTCACATCCGAGAACTCAAGCGGATCCACAACGAGGACCAATCCAGGTTCAACTCTCATCCGGTTCTCAACGAGAGATACCTACTCCTGATGCTTCTTGGGAAGGGTGGTTTCAGCGAAGTTCACAAGGCCTTTGACCTCAAGGAGCAACGCTACGTCGCCTGCAAGGTGCATCAACTCAACAAAGACTGGAAGGAGGACAAGAAGGCGAACTACATCAAGCATGCCCTGCGAGAGTACAATATTCACAAGGCACTCGATCATCCGCGGGTCGTCAAACTCTACGACGTCTTCGAAATTGACGCCAACTCGTTTTGCACCGTTCTTGAATACTGCGACGGCCACGACCTCGACTTTTACCTCAAGCAGCACAAGACGATCCCCGAGAGGGAGGCGAGGTCAATTGTGATGCAGGTTGTCTCTGCGCTCAAGTACCTCAACGAAATCAAACCCCCGGTGATCCACTACGATCTAAAACCAGGCAACATTCTCCTTACCGAGGGCAATGTTTGTGGGGAGATCAAAATTACAGACTTTGGACTGAGTAAAGTGATGGACGAGGAGAACTACAATCCGGACCACGGAATGGACTTGACTTCTCAGGGGGCGGGAACCTACTGGTACTTGCCACCAGAGTGTTTTGTCGTCGGGAAGAACCCGCCCAAGATCTCCTCCAAGGTAGACGTCTGGAGTGTCGGCGTCATCTTTTACCAATGCCTCTACGGCAAGAAGCCTTTCGGTCACAATCAGAGCCAGGCGACAATACTCGAGGAGAATACCATTCTAAAGGCCACTGATGTCCAGTTTGCGAATAAGCCGACGGTTAGCAACGAGGCCAAGGGATTTATTAGGAGTTGTCTAGCGTATAGAAAGGAGGAGAGGATCGACGTGTTGACCCTAGCGAGACACGAGTATCTTCAGCCCCCAACCCCGAAACACGGGAGGCAGGCCAATAGTCAGCAGCAACAACTGCAGCAACAGCAGCAGCAGCAACAACAGTTGCAGCAACAGACTTCATTCAGCACTGGAATGTTCAGTGGGATGAATGCATCGAGCAGTTCGTAGTGAAAGAGAGTGAGAGAGAGTGTGTGTGTATGCAAGAAAGAGAAAAGGAAAGAGAGAAGGTGAGACAGAGAGAGAGAGGGAGAGAGAGAGAGAGAAGGGGAACAGAGAAAGAGAGAGATAGACACTGGAACTGATTTATTACAAACTGAATTATCACTCAAATGAGAAAGTGAATGACATTGTGTAAAAATGGAATTCATGATATTGTGTAAAAATTGTATGTTTTACATGTTTTATTGCAGAACATGAGTTGTGCGAATGGATGCTTGATTGCAAGCTTGATTGTAATGAATGACTAATAAAAGAATCTTGCAAATATTATTATCGTGTCACTTTACGTCGTCTGCTTTAGGTAAAGGATAATGATATTCATTAAAGGTATTTTACTTGTTGTAGGAATGAAATATTTATGAAACTGGGCGAAAACACTATTGTAAAAATTAATAAACGACGCATTCATAGATTATCACGTTTTTTTACTTTCTTTTATTTTGAGCTTTTTTTTCACGATACTGTGAGTTTTCAAACTGTGATTGGAGTGTCATTTAGGGTTTCACTTTTTGTTCAAGTTTATTATATCAGGATCAAAGTTTATAGTTTGTAAATTGTACATTATTAATATACAACTAATGTCAATCTATTCCAAAAAAAAATGTATGATGTAATCATCGAGTAGCGAATATCGTATATGAATGATCCCAAATCATTTTATCGAGAATCTGTTCTTCTTTCTTTTTCAAGATTGTTCAGTAGGATAGATCGAAATGTTTTTCTTTTTTTTTTTCTTTTGGTATTGGTACCAAAGTTTGCCTGCTGAAAATATAATAAACAAGTCAAATAAATAAATAAGTCATTGCACATCAAATTTGTATTCGAATTTTCGTATTTCAACGAAGGAAAAATATGTAACTTTCAAATTCTACAAAACAAAAAACACTTAACATATTTTTTTAAGTAGTGTTTTCTACGTTTCCAAGAATTTGGAGTTTATACAGCGTTTACTAAAAGCTAATTTATATATTTTTCATTAAAACTAAGATGATCTAGTTTTAGCAAAAAGTATTTATTATTGTATAAAGTTGATGATACTAAATTTGTTTTTACGGTAATTTTTGTGGGTCAATTTTTAAATAAAAATATGTATATAGATCAAATAAATGTATAACTTTAATACTTTTTGTGTAAAAAATTAAATGATTGATGATTAAAATTGAGATTTAATTTCTGTTTAAAATATGGTTAATACAAAAATTCCTATCTGAAAATACGAAAAAATGGGTCTTTCAAGTTTTTAAGCAAAAATTTTATTGTGCGAGTACAAAATTTTTTTGTTTTACATTTTTCTGAGAAACTTTGGTATCAACGCAAAACCTTTTGACTTCTTTGTCACTCAAAAAAAAAAAAAAAAAAAATTTCGATCCATCCTCCATCCCTATCGTGAAATAATAGTAAGAAAACATAATTAAAAAAAGCGGAAACTGAAAAATGTATTTCAATTTTTGACTAAAAGTTCTAGAGAGAGAGCGTATACTGAATGAATGATGTTTCTTGGAATTTGAGTGAAATATTTACTAAAAGGAAATTAAAGGCATTAGATAATCTCTTATAAGCTCCAAATTCTATATAGTTTTAATACTTTTCGAGTAAAATAGACTTTTTAAATACTACTCTTAGTAACAAAAAATGTATTAAAACTGCATATTTTTTTGTTCTGTATTTTCATTCGTTTTAAAAAAAATAATGATTGAGAATACAGAGCTAAAAACTAACTAGTCCAAATATTCTTTGAGTAAATGGTTTTTCTACGTTTTTCTGAAATTTGGAGGCTATCAGTGTTTAAACAAAGCCCCCGAAAAAAATCTTCCAAGTCAAAAAAATTATTCCTTTCAGCGCAGACTCTCCAGATTTTTCTGACAAAAAACTTCGTCTTTCTGACGTAGTTTAATCTCATTTATTTATTAATTCTCCGTTGACAAAATGATTAATTGTACAAGTTTTGCGGCTCTTTTTTATAAGTTTTGATATGTTATAGGAAGCAATACAAAAATCTCTTCTAACTTTTTTGGGTTTCTTCAAACGCTGAAATTGATTTTCTTTAAGTTTGTGTAAAGATGAAACAAAATTCAAATAGGTATTTTAATACCTTTTAAGCAAAAATTTTTTTATGATAATTGAGATATATGGGTCCAATCAGTCCTAAGCTTAATATAATTAATTCATAAATAGGAAATTATGAATTAGTAAAGTTTTAAAGAATAGATTTCAATTTATTGACAAGAATTTTTGCTATAACTAACATTTTAAAGAGTATGTTTATTCATAGATATAATTAAAACGTTGATCAAATCTGTTAAAGAAACAAATATTATAAGTCTTCATATTTCGAGAATAGGATCTTTAAGATATTTTTATTTAATAGTAAAAGTTATTTTTTATTTAATAAGCAGTAGATGATCTGCAGTATTTAAATTATTAAATTATTATAAAATATAGATTAAAATCCACTTTTTGTATATATTTTTTTTATTTCTAGGGTTGCAATTACGTTTTTTATTAAATAAATTAACGCAAATATTATAGAGACATTTTAATCTCGAAATATAAAAGCTTTAATTTCATTTGTTATTTATTCTTTTCTGACCAAAATGAAGAAAATTCCATTTCAGCATTTGTACAAATTCTAAAAAGGATCTCCTGATACATCTGATGTTAGTGAAGGTTTTGGACGTGGAAAAAATGTAGGATTTTAATTTTAGAATATAAAAAATCAACATAAAAAAATTGTACAAGACTATTAGAAATTTCTTTAAAATTCAATTATTTTAAAGTTAATACTTTGAATAGAAGTGTTTAAAGCTTCAAATATGTAAGTTTCATTTTGTAAAGTTGTAATTCGTAAAACTTTCCAATTATTTAAATTTATGAATTGTTCAATTTTAAAGCTTCCAGTTACAAACTTTTCACATCATAATGCTTGAAATTTACAACTGGAAAAATTCTTTACAAATTAAAAATTTTCAAATTAAAAATTAAATCAATTAAAAATTTTGAGAAATTGTAATATTTACAATTATATAAATTAAATTTTCTTACGCCAAGAACCATCGCTACCAAAAAATCTATCAGTTTTATTGATTTTTGTCTTCCAAAAAATGAAAATCCATTGTGTGGATTTTGAAAAATTATTCTTCATGTTGCTCTTAACTCAGGGATGTTTTTCTGCATACAAATACTGTCGGAACTAATATTTGAAAACATTGGATTAGTAATATTTACATTAATAATAATTCAATGTTGTCAAATATTAACAAAAAGAGATGATATAAATTTACCCCAAAAAAATTTCCGACAATGAAAGGAACCGGAAAGTGAAACTTTTCCGTTTAAATTTCGAAAATGAGAAAGATACTAAAAGTTGATAATTTTTTGATTTCAATTAATTTCCTTGTAAAAAGTATGGAGAGACAATAATAATTGATTTAATTGTAAGAGAAATCGTTATTAATTTTTTTTTCTAAATTTTCTTGCTAAGAAAATTAATTTTAAATATAAACAAAACTTTAGGAAATTTCGGTATATTTCAATTTCTCATTCTTTTCGGTATTCTCGTTTTTCTTGGTCTGAAATTATTTTTGGGAAATTTATAAAATACCATGAAAACATCGATGTTTTAGATGAAAAAATGTATAAACAATAGAATGATTAATCATATAATCATGAAAATTAAACTTATTAATGTATTTGTAAATATTTAAAAAAAAAATTGTTTGTCATGTAAGGGGCTATAAATGACATTTTGAACGACAAAAAAAGGCTATTTTTGGGAATTTTTTCTAAGCATGCTATGAAAGATATTGATATAAAACTTGTTAAGGCTAATTACTAAAATCTTAAAATACATTAGAAAAATTTCTTTTATTCATTTTATTAAACTTTTGTGTACTAAAATCGCAGTTGAAAGTAACTCAAAATTAACTGAACCGATTCTTATGAAATTTAAAACACATATTTTAGATATAAATTCCCACATTTTTTGTACCAAAAATTAAAAAAAAAATAGTAAAAATTAAAATTTTAACCTGGGACTGATTCATCTTGTGGGAATTTATATCTAGAATATTGTAATTAGTTTTGTTAAATATTGATCGTAGGTTTTTAATTTTTCGTGTTCTGAGGGAGTTTCCTTATTTGAAATTGTTCTATTTAACTAAATTCTTTATAATAAATGTGTAATTTTTCGTGACAATATATGTTCTAAATTCCATAAGAATTGATCGAGTAGTTTTTGAGATATCGTGGTGACCAATTATTTCGAAGAGTTACGTTCAGCTGCAGTTTTTCTACAAAAAAGTTCAATAAAATAAATTTTTTAAATATATTTTAAGACTTTATAATTATCCCTAACAACTTTTATATCAATATCTTGAATAGGATGCTCAGAAAAAATTGCCAAAAATATAGCCTTCTTTTCGAGCGTCAAAAATGGTTAGCCCCTTAAGTTTCTGACTCCAGGTTTCGAGTTTTTAGAAGTTTCAATCTTGTCTCCTGTTTTGGGATTTTGCTTTTCTCTTTCTAAAAAAAAATAAACTTTTTTTATCCTTTAGTTTTCTACGAATTCGATTTTATTCCTTGGGTTTAACTAAAATTAATTAGCATATTTTTTCCCCTAGGAATGAAAAGTGAAGGACTTATTTACTAAAAAAAAAAAAAAAAAAAAAAAAAAACTAAAAATCTCGAAACTGTAAAATCGTAAATAAAATTTTTAACTCTTTTCTATGAATGTAAAATGACATTTTTTATACGCACGTTTTTGGTTAAGTATATTTTGAAAGATATCTTGAAATCCCCTTAATTTGATTACTTATTGTAATTTGATCTGATCATTGAATATAAAACTTAATTTTGATTTAAAAGCATTCAATTCAAAAATCGAACTTGTAATTCACAGAAAATAAAAAATCCGAAACTGTACTCCAATCACAGTGATATACATATATTCTTTTAAATATAATTTCGGAAAGAAATTGAAATGTGTGAACAAATAAAAAATTGTAACGACGAGCGAATTGTGTTAATAAGACGCCGATGGAGATTTTCGTTAAAGAAATCATGTGATCGAATTGTTTTTTTTTTCTTTTTTTTCTTCATTTTTTAGGGTATTTCGAGATGCTGAGAATTCTGTGATGGTATTCGAAATTGTCTGTATACTAAAATTAAAAGTCCTTTGTAACTAGGAATTATAATAATAATAATAATATTATTATAATGACTATAATTATTGTATTGATTTGAAATTCCAAAGCGTAGAGTTTGAAAAGCTGGGTATATTTATAAGTATTATTTTTATTATTATTTTTATTGTCCTTGTGATAATGATAATAATAATAGATTATTGTCAGATTATTATTGTGGAAATGTCGTTAATTAATTTATTATGTAACCCAGTTTTTTTAGTTTTGACGGTTGAAAATCAAGAGATCCTTTTTAGGTTTTTTTTTTTAAGCCTAGAAGCTTTAAATCTTAACAAATAACGAATTGTAAACACTTTTTGAGGATTTATTACAGTGAATAAAATTAGATAATGTACTTTATACCTTTTTCGGAAGTTGCTTCATTTAGAAAAATCTTCTTGATTTATTTAGAATCATTTTTATTCAAAGTACGTAAGGGATGATCGAGCACTTTTATAATTTACCATCATAAATATAAAAATAGTATTGGTATGATAATTTAGATTAGCGTGTTAGAGCGTATCGAAAAAAAGATTCTTATCCAGAGTTCTAATAGCTGTAACATTTTTCTAATATGCCCTATATTTTTACTTAAAAATTCTTATCTCTTCGTACTGTAGATGTAGATATAGATAAGAATCACAAATGGATTATTTATACCTATATAGCGATGATGTCATAAAAATATTTTTAACTGTGCTAAACGACCTTGAAAAAAAAATCATCAAATGTCGACTTTTTTTCTATTTTCATATAAAGTAATAGCAATTTTATTTATTTTTAACATATTTGAAGATGCTTTTAGGAATTTCAAAAGATTTCAGCGAATTTTAAGGGATCCAATAATTTTTTTGCATTTTAAGAGATTTTGAAAATGTTTTATGGAATTTTGAAGGATTACAGGAAATTTTAAAAGATTTTGAAGTTTTTCGTGGAATGTAAAGTATTTCAAAGGATTTTGAAGAATTCAAAAAATATTGGTGAAATTTGAAGAGATCTTATGAAATATTAACGAAGGGATTTTGTGAAATTTTAAGATGTTTCTATGAATTTCAAAAAAATCTCAATGAATTTTAAGAGACTTCAAAAGTTGTAAATTTGAGAGATTTTTACGAATTTTAAATGTTGTGAAATATTTAAAATTTCCAAAGATTTAAATTGATATTGTAAATTTTTGAAAAATTTCAATAGTATTATTATTGAAAATTTAAACGTATTTTTAATACTTTTCTGTCAGGAAAATTTGTCTGAAAGTCAGGAAAATGTCAGGGAAATTGAAAAATTGAATCTTCTGGCCACTCTGTAATATTTCGTTTAAGAACAGAATATTTACTAACAGGTGAATATGATTTATTTATTTTGATATTAAATAATATTTTTAGATGTTTTCATTAATCTTAACTTAACTATTTTAATATAGATTTTTTAAAAATTTTATTTGCTTAACGAAAGTATTGATTAATTATGATTTAAGTAAAAAAAATCTGTTAACGAAAGACATATAATAGATATTTATTATCAGCTTGAAATTATTTCAAGTCACGCAGGCTCATCTATGCATGTGAAAAATATTTAAATTGATTTAGGTTGAAATATGTTACTTTTATTCAAAGGATTCTAGACTACACGTATTTCACCGATTTTATGAAAAAAAATTATTTGTTAAAGTAGTTATTTCAACTTTTAAAGTTATGTAGTGCTGATGCATTTTTCCAAAAACTTTTCCAAGTTTTTATAAATAATAACTTTTGTTGTAGTATGAAAAGATATTACACTTTTTCTTTTTGATTCTAACTGTTCTTTTAATTTTAACTTTAACTTTATTTTATATTTAATGTATTTGACAAAATATAATCCAAAGAAAATGACCGAAAAATTCGCACATTTCTGCGTCCTCGACTTCGGACTTTGAATCTGTTATACCAAAAGCTAGATTATTATGAGACATATTAATTGTCTAAAAGTTTGAGATTGGTCTGAATT
Source organism: Synergus umbraculus (assembly GCA_900474325.1). Classification (NCBI taxonomy): domain Eukaryota; kingdom Metazoa; phylum Arthropoda; class Insecta; order Hymenoptera; family Cynipidae; genus Synergus; species Synergus umbraculus. The sequence continues at coordinate 23,522 of UCOK01012612.1, forward strand.
TTTTTCAAGATACGAGGAATCAAAGTTTTCTCTTTGCTTTTCGTGTTCTTTGAATTTTTTAAAATTGTAATTTCAGAGTTATATAAAATTGTTCATACGTCAGACCAATCTGAAACTTTCAGACGATTAATATATATATCTCGTATAATAAACTACAACTGTTAGTATAGAATATGGAAGTCCAAATTTGAGGGCGCACAAATGAACGAATTCAGGTTTATTTTTTCGATGACTCTTTGGGTTTGAATATTTTGCGTTATTAAATGGCGCCTGCGCAGAAAGGAGCGTAGACTAATAAAGTGAAAAGCCCTATTTTTGAAATAATAAAAACTAGAAAAGAAGTTAAAGAAAAATGTAGATGTTTTACTGGCAGAAATTAAAATTTATCATTGGGAAGAGTATTTTTATTATTTAAGAATGGCGTCCCATGGATCCGGAATGCGTTGTCTTTTTGCGTAAAACTACGAGAGTGAGAGAGACGCATTAATACTACCATCTCTCTCACTCTCATGGTTTTGCGCAAAAACGCAATGCATTCCGACTAAAAGAACTCTATACCGTCTGTACTTTGCAGGGTGCCGGCCCATACTCCCATATCATCATGTGGGCGCAAAACAATCAATCATGTCAATCAACAATGGAATGTGAACATCGGAAAATACACGACAGTTGGCAACACGATGCGCGCGCATCTGACGTTAGTGCCGGCGCTTCAGCTTGCGTTAAGCCTTTATAGGGAAGCGACGATTGAAATCTGCCTATTGTGGACAGACCATTACGTCGGCGTAAATCAGAAACACATGAGAGTGACAGAGATAGTCTATGTCACTCAATTCTCACTAGAGTTCTTAAATTCTCGAGAACTTAAATTCAGGTTATATGACCGAGAATATGACAGAATTTATGAGAATTTAAAAGAATTTAAGAGAATTTAAGAATTTATGATTTGTAGAAAAATTGTTATTGTTTACATTATTTACATAGTTAAATTTTAGTCATTTATTAGCTAAGGCATATTTAGGAATGTAACATATGCAAAACAACAGCTTACTAGTTAACTAAAGTCACAAAATTCATCTTATAATAAACGTTACTTTATAGGTTATGTTACTGACTAACATAACCTATACTCTGCACACATTTATGACAGTTTTTTCATTTACTACTTGTGTAAAGCTGATTAAGAAGTAATCGAAGTACAAAAAACAGTTTATTACACTTTATCGGTTAATTAATCAATAATTATCTCCCTTGTCATAAAAATCTCTAAAATCATAAGTTCTTATAAATTCTTAGAGAATTTAAGTC
>UCOK01012619.1:0-14798 GCA_900474325.1 Synergus umbraculus
ATACAGGGCATTCAAAAGCCAGTAAATGTCTATTAATAGACAAGGAGATAAGAGAGAATTACAGTTGTCTGTAATAGAGATAATTAGGCGAAATTACTAATTCTTATTTAGAATTATAAAGTAATAGCCTCGGTCAATCTTTGCCAGGAATGTGCCAAGACTTAAAGATGACCAACACCAATCCTTCTGTCCATTACTGATAGATTTGACACTTCTGTCTTGGACGTCAAGAGGAATGATGGAAAGAGATAATATTCTAACAAGGCCCAAGGATAGTAGCTGTGGCGAAGAATTCGTGAAGGTGGTGTTGCGAATGATGAAATCGAATCAGTGGATGCGTAGGTGGTTGATACGTCTGTGGCTGCTCGCTCGTGACCGCAAAAGCTCAGAAATTTACAAAAAAATAAAAAAATAAAATAAATCAACCTTAAAAATATCTTACTAACAAACAAAATTCGAAATTCAAATTATAAAATAAAATAAAGAATAGAATAAATAAAATAAAATTAAAAACAGTTAGGAGTGCCGAATTGTACTCAAAATGAGAGCACTCAAGTCTTTATTTCAATAAAATTTTCTATTTTATAAAATTTTGTGATTTGCAGAAATCTGCAACATCACACTCTTTGCCGATTGTTACGGCTAAGCACGCGCCTAAGTGAGCGGCTTGAAACTCTAGCCTTGGTATGGTTGTCGGTTTTACGGGAGCAACTCGCGTTTTCGCCATCACGAGTGCTAAATGTATAGATTCATTCTGGGTGGTTATTCGCAGATATCCGACGGTTGCGAAGGCTGATTTGCTTCCGTCGCAAAAAACATGTAGTTGCGCATTTGCGTAGTCAGCCCCTATTGGAATGAATGAGCGCGGTATTTTACAATCCGACATTTGTCTCAAGTTTTTTAGCCACAATAGCCAATTTGCAAATTCCTCTTCTCGAATTTTCGAATCCCAGCTTATACCGCTAATCCAGATATCTTGGATAATTAGTTTTGCGTTGAGTGTGAATGGCGATAAGATTCCTAACGGGTCGTAAACTGACATCACGGTGCTTAGGACTTCGCGTTTTGTTGGTATAGACTTTCCCATGGCTATATTCTCTTTAACATTATTCAGCCCGATATTAAAACGCAAACTGTCTGACTGCATGTCCCAGTACAGACCTAATACGCGTTCGTCGTCGTTGCATAAGCCTGCCTTCTTTTTGTCATCTTGCTTGTCTTGTTCTAGCACATGCTCGACTATGTTTGCTTTATTTGAAGCCCAACCGTGCATGTGAAAATTTGCCTCGCGATTTATCGAAATAACGTCGCTAATTAATTCTCTCATTTCGTATCGGTCATTGCCACTGGTGAGATAATCATCTACGTAACTATTTTTTACTACGCTTTTCGCGGCTTTTGGCTTTACGCGTGCGAAAGTAGCCGCATTTGTGTTCTTTACAAACAACGCGCTAGACGGAGATGATTTTGATCCGTAGATCAAACACCACATCTCCAATTCGTCGGGTTCTCGATTTCTATCGGCTCCTCGATATAAGAATTTCTGCGCTGGTCTGTCCTTTTCAATGACTCCGACGCGCAAATACATGTCTTTTATGTCGGCCTTTACTGCGAAAGGATATTGTCGAAATCGTGTTAACACCCCGATAAGCGATTCGAGTAGATCGGGGCCAGTGTCGAGCATATCATTGAAGCTCTTCCCGTTTGTTTTTTCGGCTACGTCGTGAACCGGCCTAACTTTATCGGGCTTATTTGGGTTTCTAGCGCAGAAAATTGAAAGGTAGCGGCGACAAGAGGAAGGATTCGCGTTCTTATTTACTTTTACGGCATACCCGTTTTCGATCCACCTCTCGACTTCCTTGTAAAATTTTTCTGCGAATTTCGGATCGCGATCTAGCTGTCTTTCCAGTGAATACATGCGTTTAAGAGCTGTGGCGCGTGTATCTCGCATATCAGGTAACGTATCACTCTTCCATAACAGCCCAGTTTCCCATTGCTTTCCGACTTTCCGAGTCGTTTCTTGTAAAATTCTCATTGCCCTATCTATTTGGTTTTGATGCGCAATTGAATCTGCTACTCCCAGGTTCTCTAGTACGAAATATTGTTGAAATAAGTCGTCTAAATTTGTCGAGTCCTCATTTTCGTCGACGTGCATACAATCCGTTGTGCAACATGCCGCGCAAATATTTAAAGTTTGAGTATATTTGCTTTTGCCCGCTAAATAACCGTGTAGTACCCAACCCAGCAAATTTCGCGAGACGACCAGTCCGGTATCATCTATCGGTCACGATTCGACGGAATTCATTATTTTCCAATTATCTTGGCCGATAAGAATTAGAGGTTTCGCGTTCGCATATGGCTCTATTTTGACGTTTGCTCTCTGTTCAATTTGCCGCGCGATCGCGCTTGAGACTGTTTGAATGGGCAGGTCTGGATGTGGAACAGCTAAAGCATGTTCAATTTTGAGAATGCCAAACTCGCCACGCATAGAGAAAGTTATTCTCTCTCTCACTATTCGCGTGTTTTTCCGCACTCCACAAACCTCGCACCGTCATTTCGATTGGCTCCCCCGATATCCCTAGACCATGCGCAAATTTTTTATCAATTATTGAAATTGTGAATCCCCCGTCGATCAGTGCAAACGCTTTCGCAACCCCTTTTGGCCCTTCGATCCGAATTGGGATTATCTTTAGTAGGCCCGCCCTCGACGCTAGTCTTTTCGGGCTGCCAGCTGGTTGTTCGCGACCATCTCGACGACTACGATCTACTGAAGGCGCTCTGGAATTACGCCTTTGCCTATCGCGTTCTCTGATTTTCTCTTTTTCGAATTTCTCATCGTGTAATAATGGGTGATGATCTCTGAAACACTTATCACATCCTCTTTTCGATTTACATTCGGGGCGTCTGTGTTTGCCACCGAGACATTTGAAGTAAACGCGTAATTTCTTCACGATTTCCCACCTTTTATTAGGTAATTCTCGCTTGAACTGTAAGCAGTCGCGCAATTTGTGATTGTCTCGTTTACAATGCGAGCATTTGTTAATCGTCTTTACCTGTTCTTTGCCAAACTCATTCTTTGATACCTGATCATCCGCGGTCGCGCAAATTACTGCTGTTTTCGACGCCGTCGCGTGTCTCCTCGTCATATCTCTTTCTGTTGAATTATAATTTGGGAAATAAATAATTGCAGGTTTAGTTACCAGTGTATATTTAATTGAGAAGAAAAGTTAAGTTGGTGTTACAAAATGTATTACATTAGGAGAGACGCTGTCTACTCCGTGAGGTTCTCAGGTCAACTAACTATAAGTATAAGTAAAAACGTTCAACCAGGCCCTTCAGAGGACCCATAAAAAAAAGTCGCGGCTGAATTTTCCCAGGAAGGGAAAGCTGGCTAGTAATAAAATATTTGGCCTGGCTGGTTATAAAACATTTGGTCTGCAGCTGCAGAAACTTTATGAGATTAAAAAAAAGGTTCATTCAAAATAAAACGCTATTTTTTAGTAGAAATATTCAACACTTTCTCTTACGGTCCTAGTTTTTTCGAAAGGGGTAAACGACGCTACTGCTAGATCAATGAGCCCTGAATCAGAAAATTCGTTTACCGTTTCTAATAATAATTCGGAAAGCTTCTCAAGTTTAGATTCGGTGCCGCTACCTTGACTCTTTTTTAATTCTTTGGCGAAGGCCATTTGTAAATAACCTGGTAGCTTAGCCGCTGCAGTTTTCCACAGAGAAGGTTCCGTTAGATAATCCGTCAAGTCTAATGATTTGAAAGCGATCAAAGCGTTGCTTAGTCCCGTAGCGAAGCGCACGAGGTTTTCTGCCTTATCTTTTACCGAAGGCAGATCGTTTATATCTCTCGTGATTCGCTCGGCTATCGCAGTAGGGTTGCCGAATTGTAATTTCAGCAAGTTAACGATAAACAACAACGTTTTATTTTTCTCCCTTGCTACACCGGTTATAGCTTTTCGCAAACGCGCCACGTTGTCGCTGTCCGAATACTCAAAATCTCGCGTGGAATCATGGAACCGTTTTTTAAAAAAGTACCCATTTAAGAGGGTCTCCACTGAATTGAGGCAACTCTTTTACAAAGGACGGGCGATCCCCCAGTCGCGACCCGTTTTCGCTAGCAGCAACGTCCCTTACCGTTCTTAAGGTTTATAAAATCGCCTGCGCGACAGAATTATTAGAATCTATGGTCGGGGCTTCGCTTACAGTTGATCTGCGATTAGCCATTGCGCGGTTATTATCTACTGACAATAAGTGAGCGTGTGCCATCATACCTTGGTTTACAATTCGTTGTTCGACGTTTTCTTCTTCGATGATGTCCTCTTCGGATTCTTCCACGTTGAGATGTCTGCTATTCCGAGTATGGGTTTTGGTAACACAATGTCTTTATCCCCACTTTTTCGTTCGCAGTTCCTCATCCGGGACACCAAATGTTTGGGACGAGGTGGGGATAAAAATGAATAAAAGGCACGCACTTTATTTCAGTTCCACTAAATGGTTTCTTGTACTAATTCACAAAATATTGAAGGAGACAGTTCATAGAGAATCACAGATTCACCAAAGTTCACAAAGGTGTTTTATGAAACTAACGTGCTTTGAATACGACGCGTATGCATGCACTGATTTCGTTTTTCACTTTCGCGATTACACAAGTGCTATAACTCGGATTATTAAAATAATCGATTTACAGGTAGGCTTAAAATTAGTGTTCGATTACGAACGAAGAGTTGGAAGCGAGGTCTGACGCGCTCGGAAACCGGACGAAATCTAAAATTCTAAAACTAAAAAGTAAACAGCTAAACTAGCCTTTTTCTCGGCTTTCGCTAAGACTCTCCCTCTTCCTTGCGGCTATCCTCCCTCGCAAAGGGCCTCAATGCCCGGGGCGTAGCCTTTCGAATCCCCTTTCCCAATGGCGCGCCGTCTACTGCCCCGCTCCTACTTTTAGCCTCTTTTGGCTTTGCTGTGGCCTTAAAAATTTTCTCTTCAGAAAGGCTTTAATTGCCTTTCTCGGTTTTCAACTTTAGGGGCGTGACTCCCGAGTTGCATTGAATGCATCAAGCCCATGAGTCTTCTTAATCAATTGATTAAGCGCTCATGCGTTTCTGTGTTTTTGTGAGGGCGATGAAAGTGACTTCGCGGGTCTTTATCTCGTTTTTGACCAGGTGTGGCAAGGTCGAAGAGTCTCTTCTTTCTATCATGAAAAATGTCCTATAAGTAAATTACATAGACCTGAAAGGTTCCACGTTTCATCTTATTGTCTAATTACATCTACTTTAAATGCGTTCGCAGGGTATGCGTTCGGCTACGCTACATGTGGCCTGCATCTGTGCTCATCCAGCATTTTGAGTACAAAAGAGTGGTTTTTTGCTCGCATACCATTTTTTTAAATAGAATCTTAAGTCTATTGGTCGCACGCGTTTACGGAGTTCATATTTTATTTTTTTTATGTTTCTGAGGAGACAGACGAGGACGAAGAAAACATGTGGCGGACGCCTTGTTGGTGGTCCGTATTTGTTTCCAAGTGACCCTTCGGCAGTAAAATTTCTCCGTGTCGGTTTAGTGGTTGATTGCTTTAGTATTTTTTTTTAATTTATGACACAATAGGAGGATTAGACTCGCGTTTCAGAGCGTCATCCTTGGTGTTTAGGAATTCCCACGCATTTAGTAGACGATTCTACAGCCTTCCCAATCGTCCTTCGGAACAATGTCCGCCGGAGTTGGCCAGTGGTTCGAGTCCTGTGATAACCATGCTGGTCCGTACCACCAAAGTTCAGAGTCCTTTAATTTCGCAGGGTCAATTCCTCTTGATATTATGTCAGCTGGATTCTCCGGAGATGAGATGTGGTTCCAAATGCCATCTTTTGTGAGTTCCTGTATTTTCGCACATCTGTTGGCGACGAAGGTTTCCCACCTATGAGGGAATGCATGAATCCATGCTAAAGTTATGGTTGAATCACACCAGAAAAATGTGCGATTAAAGGTCATGTCTATTGCCGAAGTGACCTTTTGCGAAAGTTGTGGAAGCAAGAGAGCACCGCAGAGTTCTAGCCTTGGCAAACAAATTGTTTTTAGTGGGGCTACTCTTGACTTCGTACACAAAAGATTTACCGTAATTTCCCCAGATTCATTTATGGATCGTACGTAAATTGACGCACCGTAAGCAGCCTTTTCCGATGCGTCACAAAAACCATGCAGTTCTATTGAGACAGGGTCTTCACATAAAATGAGTCTCGGTATACGGATTTCGTTCAAATTATTTAATCGCTTTTTGAAGTCCATCTACTCAGTGTGCATTCGTTGGGGCAAAGATTGATTCCAATCTAACTTTATTTCCCAAAGTTTCTGAAGAAGAATCTTTGCTTAGATGGTCACGGGACCGACAAGTCCGAGTGGATCAAATATTTGGGAAATAAGTGACAAAATTGATCTTTTTGTCACTGTATGCTGCTCAGTAATCCTCACTGAGTATCTCAATTCATCCGAGTGGATAGTCCACAGCAAGCCCAGAGTTTTTGGATGCTTGTCTCCTTGAATCGGTCGAGTTTCATCCGATGAGCCATCTGCAGCAAATACTCGTTCATCATTCGATGCCCACTTTCTCAATGACAAGTCAGCTGAATCCAAAATCGATGTAAGCTCATCCCTGAGTGCTCGTGCTTCGTCGAGAGAGTCTGCACCTGTCAAAAGATCATCTAAGTAAAAATTAGAGATGATTGCTCTACTCGCGATTGGATGTTGCGCTTTACTGTCCTTTCCAAGTTGTCTTAAGCATCGAGTTGCCAGATAAGGGGCTGCTGCGGTACCATATGTGACCGTATTCAACTCGTAGACCTTTACAGGCTGAGTGCTATCCGATCGCCATAAAATTCACTGCAACTTCCGTTGTTCTTTGTCGACGTAAGTGCGTACATTTTCGCAATGTCAGCTGAAAGTACAATCTTGTACTTCCTAAAACGCATCACAATTGAGAACAGATCGTCCTGAACTGTGGGTCCAACAAGCTAAACGTCATTTAATGAGATCCCAGATGAAGTCTTGCAGGATCCATCAAAGACTACGCGAATCATAGTTGTTGTACTATCAAGTCTCATCACGGCATGATGAGGAAGATAATATGTTGGAGGGTCAGAATCAATTTTGTCTGAAGCCACTTCTGTCATATCACCCGAGGTTTCATACTCATTCATGAAGTTTAAGTATCCACTCTTCAGTTGTGGATCTTTCTCTAACTTTCGTTCCATGGCTATTAATCGTTTCTTGGCGATCTCGAACGAATTTCCAAGATCGTTAACTCTGTCGCTATATGGAGTGTTAACTATAAAGCGACCGTCACTAGCGTGTTTTGTGGTTGCGACAAAATGCTGCTCACAAATATTTTGAGGATCGAGATCCTTGGCACCTTTACTAGAAGAAATTTGTTCCAATTCCCAGAGTTTTTCGACACGATCATGCAATTGCTGGTTGGTAATATCGTGATGACAAGTGGTTTTGTTACTTTTTACATATCTTGATGCTAAAAGATTTCCTGCTAGTACCCATCCTAACATAGTTTTTTGCAGCACCAAACCTTCTGGAAGTAATTTAATTTGTCCTACACAAAGTAAGTCCCAAAATAGACCAGCCCCGATTAGCAGATCCATCCGCGGATTCTGAATGATTGGATCGGTAAGTTGGATGTGTTGAGGAATCTGGACGTTTTCCAAATCCTTTGGTGAGACAGGCATATATTGAGTGATACGCTGCATGATCAGACAGCGCAGTGAAGTCTCAAAATGTCCAAATTTAGACTTTATCACTGCACAGGTTCGTTCTTTGAGATTGAGTCCAATCTGTTCTACTCTAGAAACTGTCATATTAATCGCAGAAATAGACAGGTCTAGCTTACGGCACAAATCCTCAGTAATTAAGTTGGGCTGTGATCCCGTATCAAGTAGAACTCTGCACTCATGAAAGTTGCCTTTTCGATAGCGAATATGCTATCGCGGTTGATAAGACAACATAAGGATCTTCATCGAGATCAGAACTTCGCGATGATGCCGCAATATGAGCCGTGTTGCAGCTAACCTTTTCATGCAATTCCTGATTAGATGATTCCTGTTCCTTATCTACTTTTCTTGGTTGAGATATCCATTCCATGTGCAGTAGTGTGTGATGTCTTTTTGCACATTTCTTGCAAGTTCCTGATTGACAGTTCCTGTTTCCATGACCAGAAGAGAGACAATTGAAACATAAGTGAAATTTCCTAACTGAATTTACTCGTTCCTGGACGGAAAGTTTTTTAAAATCATTGCATTCGTAAAGTGTGTGAGATTTAGTGCAAATTATGCACGCTGATTTTTCAATTACCACGTGAGATGTAAGATTGCCAATCGATTTTTTATGTGCATGTACATTCGATTTGACCTGAGAATTTGTGGCCAAACATGGTTTCTCCACGTGAGTTAGGTGCAAGAATTTACTTTGTTCCTCTAAGAACTCTTTAAATTCTTCAAACTTCGGCAATTCCCTACACTTAGCCCCACTCTTTTCCCATTCGCGTCTGGTATTTAAATCTAATTTCTTGCTCATCAAATACACTAATAACGTGTCCCAGTACTCTGTGGGCTGTTTCAATGCCTTTAAAGCGCTCAAGCTACTATTCATATCGTCAATGAACTGACGTAGTTCCCCAAAGGAGTCCTTAGACACTGCTTTAAGTTCACACAGTGCTCGTACATGATTATGAACAAGTGCGTTACTGTCTTCGTATCGGTCCGTTAAACATTTCCACGCGATCTCGTAATTTGCGTCCGAAATACCCAACGACTGAATTACTTGTGCAGCATCTCCTTTTAAAGCTTGATTTAAATAATGAAACTTATCAATATTCGGAATGTCTCGACTGTGAACAACTGCCTGAAATGAGTTCTCGTCGTTCATAACTTTGATCAGAGTTTTCTCATAGGTATATCGAGTGAGAGATAATTTATCAAGGCCAACAACTGATTACAAAACAGGAATTTTAAAATCATTGCATTCGTAAAGTGTGTGAGATTTAGTGCAAATTATACACGCTGATTTTTCAGTTACCACGTGAGTCCGACGGACTTAGACCTTGAGAATGTACCTGGTAAGAGAAAATGCACCTCGAATCACGATAGAGAGGACTAAATTAAACATTTTTGAGCGCTTCTCGTCGTTCACAACTTTGATCAAAGTTTTCTCATATGTATATCGAGTGTGAGATAATTTATCAAGGCCAACAACTGATTATAAAACAGGAATTTTAAAGTCACGCGAACTTCTATGCACCAGAAATTGTTTGATAAAATTGGCACAGGCAGAATCATTCAAGGATGAGATTTCTTGTCTTAAACAGAAACGGGAAATCGCAAAATCAAGTAATCTAAAATTACTTAATCCATTTATCGATGATTCATTACTGCTCAGAGTGGGCAGCAGACTGAATCATGCACTGATTCCGTATGATCACAGGCATCCAATCATTTTGCCTTCGAATCACACATTGACACTCTTAATTGTAAAAAATGAACATATCCGATTGATGCACGCGGGTTGTCAAAGCATGATTGCTTCTTTGCGAACGCGATTCTGGCCACTATCATGTAAAAACTTGGTCAAGGTTGTTATCAGGAAATGCGTGCGTTGTTTCCGTGCCAAACCAGTGGGCACTGAATATATAATGGGGAGTCTACCTAAGACACAATTCACACCTTCTCGTCCTTTTAATACTTCTGGTGTCGACTATGCAGGACCCTACTATGTGAAAGATAGAACACGCACGCGAATAACGACAAAGGTTTATCTCTGCATCTTTGTGTGTTTCGCGACAAAGGCAGTTCATATGGAATTAGCAATAGACTTGACAACGGATGCATTTTTAAGTTGTCTACAGCGCTTTGTATCTCGACGAGGTCGTCCTCAAATCATGTACTCAGACAATGGAACAAACTTCGTCGGCGCAAAAAATGAACTTAACGAGTTAGCAAGACTTTTACTTGATCCTGAACATCAAGAACGGGTCATTAATTTTTTCATCCTTTTCAGAAGGAATGGATTGGCACTTCATTCCTTCCCATGCTCCTCACTTTGGTGGATTATAGGAAAGCGCGGTCAAGTCGGCAAAATACCATTTGAAGCGAGTCATCGGCGAATCTAAACTCACTTTCGCAGAATTATATACAGTATTGACTCAAATTGAAGCCTGCTTAAATTCTCGTCCTCTATCTCCTTTATCCGATGATCCCAATGATCTTGAACCCTTAACTCCTGCACATTTCCTTATTGGAGACTCACTGGTAGCTTTACCGCAACCAGATTTGCGCCACCTTCCAGTACAGCGCCTGAACCGATAGCAGCACCTGCAGCAAATGATACAGTACTTCTGGAACCGCTGGAAGAAAGAATATTTGCATCAACTTCAATAGCGGTACAAATGGTCCCCCACAAACCTGGATCCTATTAAAGTAGGCTCTTTGGTTCTTTTAAAGGATGATAACCTTCCTCCTCTCAAGTGGCAGCTCGGACGCGTCACAGAACTACATCCAGGTAAAGACAACGTGATACGAGTCGCTACTGTCAAGGTCCATGGTTCAAACTTAGAACGACCAGTCTCTAAACTATGTGTCTTGCCTATTGAAGAGCCTGTTATCAGTGACTGCGAATAATTTATAAGACTTATTATGCATAACCATTAATTTTAACATTATGTCAATGTTTCTTTTTCTTATTAATAGTAACTGTTACGTCTTGGGAGAGATAACACATTCAAAAATTTAAAAATGAATTAGGGAGGTTCCTCATTTTTGAATTGGGAAAGGATTTCTCAATAACAGGGATGAGGATAACCAAATCAAATTTGTAAATAAGAATATAGAAGATTATTATTATAATTTATTTATTTCAAGATAGGAATTTAAGTTACAAAGATTTAAAAACTAGTTGAAACCCTCAGCCTTAAAAAAAAGGATTTTATTAATTTGATTAAAATTTTACCTTAGTCTTGTAGACTCCCGATGGATTGGGTGCACTCACTTTTCACCGTTCACGGATTTTAAATTTTAAAAGACAACTGGTAACTGAGATAATTTTAACTAAAACTGAGTTTAGAATTCTTTGATACTGTGGAGACTAAGTCCGAAATTGCTCGAAACTTAGCTCAGAGAGGCAAGGCTTGGAAATTTGATCCTTAGCGGATTTTAGGTCCTTAGCGGAGACTGAATTTTTTAGACTGCTCGTCTTGGGTACTTTGTGCCCTTTTTATATGTTGTTATACTCCTCTGTCGCCTCACCCCTTTGAAAAACTAGGGTGGAAGGATGTTCTAGAATATTCTAGAACATTCTGGAATATTTTATGAAAAATTTATATTTTTCCATGTGTGTTAACCTCAGTTGCATCTTTTAAGATTCGTGGAAAAAAGGCGGAAGGGTAAGTGCACGCATTTTAGGGTCGAGAGGGTTCGGACGTATTTGTTTTTATAAGAATCGTAACATGTGGTCTCGGACCCTTCCTTTAATGAGGGCGAGTATTTTATAAGTGTAGACAAGGCTTGAGGGATTGAAATCTATAGCTATAAGTGCATGTTAATTATTATAGCTGGTCTTTGAAATCGTATTAGTAACGCCGTTTACAATAAACTAATTATTTAAAATAGCTACGGCACGTGACAGTAACGATACGTATGTACATGTATTGTAATTTAAATTTAAATGAACTTTGAATATATATTTGATTTAGAAAGAATACCTTTCAAGGTGGGCTGGATGTTTGAGTAAATAAACATTTAGGATAAATAAAACATCTGTACTTTAACTCGCATTCCTAAGATTTTTTGTACTTCCCATTTCTTTGAAACGCAAACGAAAGATTAAGGCTAAGGTCCAGCCCTTCAGTAATCATAAGCATCAGTTTTGAACGATCCTCGAACGAACGTTCAACAAATTCTCTCGACCTCGGGTGCCGTACTTGTACTCGCTTTCTTAACTATTGTATTTAATATTAACCACGCATTATGTTGTAAACTATTTTCAATAAATAAATAAATTGTAACAAATATTTCTTTTAATATTGCATCTTACCGTGAAAACAGAATTTTCAGAAAAAAAATTATTTAAACAAATTCAAATTGTTTAAATAATTGAAAATTAATTAAATATTGTTAATCAATATTCCATTAGACCAATAGTAGTAATTTTTATAAAGACAAACGTATTTTTGAAAAAAAAAATTATTTAAACAAATGCAATTTATTTAAATAATTAAAAATTAATTCACCAATGTTGATAATTATTGCAGTAGACTAATAGAAATAATTTTTATAAAAAAAAAAATATGACCTTTGTTAAGGATTAGATTAAGATATATTTAACGCGTTTGCGACCGTCGGCAATGTAAATTGACAACTTATCCATACCGTCTGATAATTACGAGTAATTAAATAGTTCCGTCTTGATACCACTAATTGCGCTACTAATGAAGGGTGTGTGTGGCTTGGGGAGGGGGATTTCGCTTGCTCTCCAACCCGGCTCTTGTTTCCTCTCGTTCTGTTCGTCTTCTTGAAAATACCTCTCGGTATAATTTGTATTTCTCTTGTCCGGTAGAAGCCTTTACTTTTACCGCGAGTAAAATTGTAAGTTTTGTGGGCTGTTATGCCAATCTCGTGAATGTGTAATAGCCATAATGTGTATGTGCTATTAAACAATAAATGCGGAATCATCGCTAGATGATTAGCCATTTTCTTGTGGAACTAAGTAAGCGTGCAAAATTGTGCTTTCAATGTGGCGGCTTGTAAATGTGTGTGCGGATTATCAGTAAAAATAAAGACACCTGTTTTCAATTTTAATTGGGAAATAAGTTCTTATTTTCCAATCATCAATTTCAGTAGTTGTGCTCATCAGCGCTTGAGAACCTGGGAAAAGATAATTTTCCAAGATTTTGGTAGTTGTGAAACTACCTGGCGATCCTAACAAAAACAATTAATTACCAGGAATTATCTCCTTTAACAACCTTTCTTTTTTCGGATTTCGAATCAAATGGGGGGCATCGAGACTCTAAAAATTGACATTTTTGGTTTTGAAGGTAGTTTTCAAGGCACCATGGGGGTGTGTTAGGGGCGTCAAACCCATATGTGTGGTACATGAAATTCTTTTTTGGAGAGTCCTCAACAAGCCTCTATAATCTCCCGTAAAATATTTCGAAACACTGAAAAGTTATTCCAAAAACCCCAAAAAGTGATTTTCTCCCATGCAATTTACATGGGATACTTCAAGTCAAAACCAGCACGTGTTAAAATCAAAATTAAAAAAAAAAATATGACCTTTCTTTTTTCGGATTTCGAATCAAATTGGCGGATCGAGACTCTCTAGCATCAAAAAAATGTTTGCCATGCATTTTTGAACCACCCTAATGCATATTGCAAGCTGTTGCAAGAAGGTATATTCGAAATACTGTCTGGGTGTCTTAACTCCGTTATTGTTGCGCCCCTGGGATCTGAGTCTTTCTACATGAGAAATTTTCAAATTCCATTAGCCTTAAAAATAATTTTTTTCTATATTTCTGAATTTTATAAAAAATAGGATATTTTAACACTTTTTGAAGCGTGTTTGATACATCATTCTCTTATAAAGAGACATCTTTAATCATTTTTAAGGTATACCTGTGGAAATTCCCAAATATTCATTCTCTTGTTTACTATTTTGGCAGATAGCGTTTCAAAGCCAAGTACTTGACTACATTTCCCATTCTAATGGGCCACTACACCTGGCGCCCCTAGACCTGTTAAACTAATCGAGCATTTCGCTTTTATACCTGGCGCACAGCAGGGTACCGCACTCTCATTGGTCCAAAAGTAGGGGTGGTTTTGAGAACGGGCCAATGAGAGAGCGATCCCCTGCTGTGCGCCAGGTATAAAAGCCCTCATCTACTGAACTCAGAAATTAGTTCGAACTGTTCATTTCTACGGCAAACTTGGAATCCCTCGACAAAGTATTGTGCTTCTTGGGCATTCACAAGATGAAAATGGACATCCTGAGCGAACTTCCTTTAGAAGTCAGCCAATTAATTCTTCGACGCTTGGACGGCGAGTCGCTTTTGAACGCCGCACGGGTATCGCGTAACTGGCAATCAATTTGCCAGTCCGATATTCATCTGAGACTAAGAGCAAGGCAACATGTTCGTTGGCAACAAGCACGCATTTGCCTAGCTTTTTTTGTAGAAAAAAGGCGAGATGAAATTCTATCCACCTACAACTTTTTCCATTAAATTTTGTAGTCATGCTTATGATAAAAGAACACCAGCTTCTCTGCTGCTGTTTACACCTTTATTTTAACTTTTGACTAGTATTTTTTAATACCATTAAATGTGACACAAGTCTACATTGTAGACTACAATTTGATAAAGTCTATCTCTACCAGGAATTATTATCTGTTTCCATTTCTTTAAGTTTAGCTTCTCATTTTTAATCTAATACCATCCAAGAGTTCAAGTAAATCGTATTACTTTTTTCATAATACTCTATTTATTGACCAAACTATCTAAATCACATACTTCTTCTTCTTTAGATTCAGCCAGTAATCGGTTAGAAAATGTTTTATAAAATTACACTTAGAGGGCTAATCCGAACCAACTTTTTTAGTCGAATAAATTTGAATTGAATCAGATTGATTAGAATATAAATTTCGTGTTTTACTTCGATTTTGGTCGGATTGATTCGGATGGAAGTTTATGTTTTATACGAGTATCAGATTGTCGCCGATAGATTTAGACAGAAATTTTCTCTTCACATTTACAC
>UCOK01012621.1:0-19873 GCA_900474325.1 Synergus umbraculus
GAGAACATATAGCGAAAAATTAATTTTTCAAAATTATAAATAACTATAACTTTCTTATTTTTTAATGAAATGGATTAAAATTATAGGTCAATCGATTCGTTTCGACACAAGGAATCTTTATTTCCCTTACGTCAGCTTCGAACTTTGAATATTAGAGAAGTTATAGTTGTTAAACTAATTTTTCAAAATTAAATAGAACCATAACTTTCTTATTTCTCAATGAAATGCATTAATCATACAGGTCAATCGATTCGTCTCTACACAAAGAATTTTTTTTTTCCTTACGTCAAGTCAAAATTTTGATTATTTAAAAAGTTATAGTCGAAAAATTAATTTTTGAAAATACAATTAACTTTAACATGCTTATTTTTTAATGAAATGCATTAATCATATAGGTCAATCGATTCATCTCGATGAAAGGAATCTTCATTTCCCTTACACCAGCTTTAAATTTTCAATATTTGAGAAGTTATAGTGGAAAAATGAATTTTAAGAAAATTATAAAAGTAAATAAAACTTTTAAAATTAAATATTTTGTGAAACCTTTGCAAGAAATTCAACTAGGTATGTAGTGGAATAACTATGTAAAATTTTATCAATTTATCTCTACGCGTTTTCAAGAAATTGCAGGATCGTGACATACATACATTCACACACACACACACACACACACACACACACACACATCCGGACATTTTTTCAGATGATCATATTAGATATATTGCCCTTGAAATATGTTCAAAAAAACCTTTTTTAGGAAACTGGATTTTGTCACCACTACAAAGCTTCCTCTATGAGGAAGCAAAAACATTCAAGAATATGCATTTAGAAATAGGCTGGTAGAGAAATTAGGGGATTGAAACACATAGCAGTAAATGTAGATTAAGAACGAAATAGAAAAAGATAGATGAGCATACGGGAGAGATTTAAAGGTATAGAAAAGTGGAGATTGGAGATTTTGATAGAGAAAAAGCAAAAGATTGGAGCGATTTCTGGTTTACAACAAGATAGAAAGGTGGAATGAAATAGAGATAGAAAGGGATAGGCAAGTATATATGGAGATAGAAAAAAAGAGACGGGGATGGACTAAAGATAGGAAGATATAGGCAGAGATATAAAGGGATAGAGAATTGGAGATCAAAAGAGATAAAAGCGAAATGAGATTGACAAGGAGATAGGAAGGGATAGAGAGGTATACACGGAGATAGAAATTGATATAAAAATGGGGATTGAAAGCGATAGGAGAGAATGATGATTGACAAGGACATAGAAAGGGATAGAGCGGCATACATCGAGATATAAATAGCGATAGAAGTGGGGATTGAAAGAGATAGACGTTGATGTGGATTGAGATGGAGATAAAAAGAGATATACAAGAAATAGAAAAGAGGAGATTCAAAGATATACATGTAGATTTAAGTGGAGATAGCAAGGGGTAAGGAACTAGAGATTAAAAGAGATAAAAGCGAGTTGAGATTGAAAATGAGGTTGGTAGGTATAGACAGGTATATACAGAGATAGAAAGAGATAGAGAAGTGGGGATTAAAAAAGAAAGGCGTGAAAGTGGAATGAAATGGAGATAGAAAGGGATAGACAGGTATATAGGAGATGAAAGAGATAGAGAAGTGGAGATTGAAAGTGATAGACGTGGATTGAGATGGAGATAGGAAGAGAGACGGAGACAGACAAGAAATAGAAAGGGATAGAAAAGAGGAGATTTAAAGAGATAAGCGTGATGTGGATTGATATGTAGATAGAAAGAGATAGACGGGGATAGACGAGAGATAGTAGGGGATAAAAAATCCTTATCCCTTCCTATCTTTGAGATAGAAGGAGATAGAAAGGGATAGGATTTCTATCTCTCTACTTTCAACAGGATAGGACATCGATTTTTGCTTTCGATTATCGATTTTTGAACATCGAGTTTGGTTGTCGATGTCGATTTGTTAAATATTGATCAGAAATTTTCAATTTGATATTTCAATAAATGTACAAGTTAGGTTGCGGAGAAAAAAATGTCGGTAAGGTAGGGATCGGGCAAGTATTACATGCCCTAAGAGACAAGAGCGAAACAGTTTCGAATATGATAACGAAAACAGAAACAAGTACAAATTTGTGCGGTACCAGTTACAGCAAATCTAAAAATTGTTATGAATTGTTAATCAGTTCCAGATAAAATATATTAACAGACAGTATCAAACGAGTTTTCAATAAGATCCTGACAATTACAAATATGTGAATTTAAGTTTAACGGGGCTCTTGGAAGTAATAGTGTGAGGGCCCCCTTCTAATAAGGAATTTAAAATTACAAATAACACAATATTTATTGCATATTTTTTTAATGCATCACAGTGTACTTTCCACATTCTCATAGTAATTCCATTTTTTGAGTGTCAGACAATATACGATTTAATTCGATAATGGCGATAAGAATGTTAAAGTTTAACGAGATTTTTCCTTATTTAATCCAGTTGTTTACTCTGCCCTTAAAAATCTATTTTTTTCTAAAAATAATGTTTTTAGAGGAAAAATATATATAATAGAAAAAAGATGTTTTCTTTTCAAACACTAGAGCATTTTTTTGAATCCTTTTTCCCTCAGCCTAACTATTTTCAAAATAATATCAAAAAACTTTCTTTATTATTTCTTTCTTTATTAACAAAAAACGGTTTTTCGGCAAAAATGTATACAACATAAAATATGTATATTTCTTCACTCTATAATTTTTATTGGAAAAATTTTCACCTGAAATGAATATTTATCGAGATAAAATAAAAAAAAAGTTAAAAAATGACGTTTTTTTTAGATTTAACCATGAAGATGAAACTTTTGTCAATTTTAGTTGTCATTTTCATAATGAGAATGTCAAAATATATAAGTATAGATAGATTCATCGAAATCGGATTTTTATTACGTTGATATTCAGGGATAAGTCTATTTTTTTAATTATTTCTGATTTAAAATCGTCTGAGCAACCTTGAAACCTTTTTGACTCAGAATAAATATTTTCAACATAATATAAAAAAAATTTATTTTATTGGTTTTCCATATTTTTACCTTGAAAATGTTATTCACCCTTTTTCTCGACAAAAAACGGTTTTTCGGCAAAAATGTATACAACATAAAATATGTATATTTCTTCACTCTATAATTTTTATTGGAAAAATTTTCACCTGAAATGAATATTTATCGAGATAAAATAAAAAAAAAGTTAAAAAATGACGTTTTTTTTAGATTTAACCATGAAGATGAAACTTTTGTCAATTTTAGTTGTCATTTTCATAATGAGAATGTCAAAATATATAAGTATAGATAGATTCATCGAAATCGGATTTTTATTACGTTGATATTCAGGGATAAGTCTATTTTTTTAATTATTTCTGATTTAAAATCGTCTGAGCAACCTTGAAACCTTTTTGACTCAGAATAAATATTTTCAACATAATATAAAAAAAATTTATTTTATTGGTTTTCCATATTTTTACCTTGAAAATGTTATTCACCCTTTTTCTCGACAAAAAACGGTTTTTCGGCAAAAATGTATACAACATAAAATATGTATATTTCTTCACTCTATAATTTTTATTGGAAAAATTTTCACCTGAAATGAATATTTATCGAGATAAAATAAAAAAAAAGTTAAAAAATGACGTTTTTTTTAGATTTAACCATGAAGATGAAACTTTTGTCAATTTTAGTTGTCATTTTCATAATGAGAATGTCAAAATATATAAGTATAGATAGATTCATCGAAATCGGATTTTTATTACGTTGATATTCAGGGATAAGTCTATTTTTTTAATTATTTCTGATTTAAAATCGTCTGAGCAACCTTGAAACCTTTTTGACTCAGAATAAATATTTTCAACATAATATAAAAAAAATTTATTTTATTGGTTTTCCATATTTTTACCTTGAAAATGTTATTCACCCTTTTTCTCGACAAAAAACGGTTTTTCGGCAAAAATGTATACAACATAAAATATGTATATTTCTTCACTCCATAATTTTTCTTAAAAAAATTTTCACCTAACACTAATATTTATCAACATAAAATCAAAAAAAGTTAAAAAATGACGTCTTTCAGTTTTGACCTTGAAGATGAAACTTTTGTCAATTTTAATTGTCATTTTTGTAATGAGATACGATTATTTTTTGAGTTATTTCTGATTGAAAATTGTCCGAGCAACCTTGAAATATTTTCTCTTCAGATTGAATATTTTCAAGATAATATCAAAAAACTTTCTTTATTGGTTTTTCATATTTTCATTTTGAAAATCTTATTCACCTTTTTTCTCGACAAAAAACGGATTTTCGGCGAAAATGTTCAATTTTTGTTCAACACATTTTCACCTAAAACTAAAATTTATCGAGATAAAGTCGAAAAAATGAAAAAAAAATGACGTCTTTCTACTTGAAAAAGTTATTCACCTTTTTTTCTCGAAAAAAAGAACGGTTTTTTAGAAAAAATGTATAGAACAAAAAATATGTATATTTCTTCAATCTATAATTTTTGTTAAAAATATTTTCACCTAAAACTAATATTTATCAAGGTAAAATAAAAAAAAGTTAAAAAATGACGTCTTTTAAAGTTTTGACCTTGAAGATGTCAATTTCATCAATATCAATTGTCATTATCGTATCAAAAAATTCAAAATATGTAATTTTACGTAGCCTCTTTGCAATCGGCTTATTATTACATGTGATATTTATGGATAAGTCTATTTTTTTGAGTTATTTCTGATTGAAAATCGTCCGAGTAACCAGGCATCAAACTGGAATAGAGATTGAAGACAATAACGGTCCTCTCGTAAACTCGACGACTTTCCAATATTCTCAAGCAGAGGAAGATCCCCTCGTGAATTTAACGAGTGTGTGAGTGTGTGGGAGTGCTTACGAAGGTTGTGTAGGTGTTTAAGGGTGGTTTCAGGAGCAGGGCTGTTTATTTGGAGTGGAACCCTCTCCAGCCTTAATCCGCGAACTCTCCAGGGAGAATCAGCGGTGGATAGAAAACGGCTGGAAGATTCGTACACCCTCCTTCCGAATATTAGGGTAAAATTTGCTGAAAGCAAGGATATGGCTGTCTGATAGACAACTTAATATTCTTTTTATCACTACACTTTTCTTTATTAAATTTTTTTCCATTTTTTTTCATTTTTACTTGTGTATGTATTACAAATATTTCTCCACCCCTTCCGAAATGAAAAAACACACAAATTTTCCCCTAAAGTGTACGTAAAAAAATATATTTATATTTGAGTATAAATAATAAAAAAATATTCCGAGTGTAGCGTGAAATACTAATTTTTAAAATTGAAAATACCTTGGATTTTATTTTTTTCATTTTTATAAAATATTAGTCGTAGCGAAAAAATAATAAGGATCGAAAATATCGGGGATGAAAAAAGACGTCTTTATTGTTCAAGGATTTTTTTGATTGTACCAATTGTTCTCGAGAAAAATTTTTAAAAATGGATGAAAAAAGTTTGAGTTCTTTTTGTGGGTGTATATTTTTCATCTTTTTACTGACGAGATTTTATTTTATTTTAAGTAATTTTACAAAAATTATTGGAATATCATTGAATTAAAGAAAAATACCCAGATTTTTACTCTGCCCTTAAAAATATAGTTTTTCTCAAAAAATAATGCTTTTAAAGAAAAAATATATCAGAGATAAACGATCTATTTTTTCTAAATCTACAACTTTTGTTAATAACTGTTTTTCTTCAGACTAACTGTTTTCAAGATAATATCAAAAAACTTTGTGTGTTAACGCTTTTCCGGATTTTGACAGAAAAATTCATTTACCTTTTTTTCGAAAAAAATGGTTTTACCGGAAAAATGTATAGAACATAAAATATCTATATTTCTTTACTCTATAATTTTTGTTGAACACATTTTCATCTAAAACTAATATTTATCAAGATAAAATCAAAAAAAGTTTAAAAATGACGTCTTTTTTAGTTTTGACCTTGTAGATGGGATTTTTGTCAATTTTAGTTGTCATTTTCGTAATGAGAAAGTCAAAATATTTAAGTGTACGTTGCTTCATTGAAATCGGTACTTTATTACAAGATAAAATTTTTATTTGAGATAAGAAAATAAAATAAAAGTACTAGTTGACGAAGTCTTTAACTTTTTTTTTACATTATCATTTTTTGTGACGATTAAGCGATAGTGGCTATAATAAGGAAAGATATCAAAATGGCACGTGACAGACAAAAGCCTCACCATGACACGTGACTCACAAAAGGACACCGATGGATTGATTACGAGAAGTACATTACCGGAGGACAATAATTCTAAAAGGGAAGCGACATTGCGATATTGCTGGTGCTAATGATCGATAATATTTTACACACATCGTCACGGTTATTATAATAGTTCTATTTTTTATATTTATATGCGGAGCTTTTTATTTTATTTCGGGTTTTTTTTTTAACGAAAAACAGAAATCCTCAGTGTGAAAAAATACTGAAATAATAATAATAGTATTAATAATAATAATAATAATAATAATAATAATAATTCACGACAATTAAAATTCCCGAGACTTTCGTATAAAAATTTTCCAAAATTTTGTTTTAAAAATTTCTACTCAAGATTAAAATAAAAGATTTTGCAGCAATATTAAAAAAAAAATTAAGAGAAATTTTGAATAGATTTTTAGAAATTCTGAAGAGAAATTATAAAGCAAAATTCTGTAGAAATGAAGAAAAAGTTTGAAAAATTTTTAAGCATTTTTTTTTTTATTTTCGTGATTTTAATTTTCGGGAATTTGAAATTTTATAAAATTTAATTTTCCGAACTTTATGGGGATTTCAAAAGATTTCAAGTGGTTTTAAGGAATTTTTTAAGGCATGTGGAATTCTTACGAATTTTTAAATATTTCATGGAATTTTGAGAATTTTACGATATATCAAGGAATTAAAAAAATTCTATAGTATTTCTACGAATTTTAACAGATTTTTAGAGTTGAAAGGAATTTATAAATATTTCTGGTGATTATGTATTATTTCTAGCAATTTAAATTTGTTTATAGAATTTCTAGGAATTTAAATAGATTTAGAAGATTTCTAAGTGTTTTGTTCGCTGTTTAAAGAATTTCAAAATACTGCATGGTATTTTAAGTGATTTTAAATGATTTTATGAATTTTCTAAAATTTTAGGATATTTTAAGCTTTAAGGGGTTTAGAAATATTTTATGATATTTTTTGAAATTTTAAAATAATTTTTGAATTTTAGGAGATTTTAAAAGATTTCATGAGATTACGTAATATTTCTCGGAGTAACAAATTTTTATAGAATTTTTAGGCATTTTAACAGATCTTTTGGAATTTGAATTTGAATTAAATTTTTTAAACTTGAGATTTGAAATTTTTCAATTATTCAGGAATTTCAAAATATTACGTGGAATTTTTAGGGGTTTAGAAAGATTTCGTGGATTTTCGAGAACTTTAGGACATTTTAAAACATTTACACAAATTTCAAGAGATTTTCAAGTATTTAAAAAAATTATCCAATTTTAATTTCAAAGGATTTCAAATAATTTTAAATATTTAATAGTATTTCTAGGAATAAGATATTTCAAGGAATTTTTATAGATTTCAGTTTATTTAAAAAAATTTAAGAATCTTAAAAAAAATGCAAAAGAGTTTCAAGATTTTCAACTAAGTAGTATTTATTTATTAAACTCACTTTTATTTATTTTTTTTTTTTAATTTTTAATTCAATACAAAATTCAAAAAGGTTTGTAATCCATTTTTTCTACTATGGTAAAATTGTTTAAAATAATTGAAGTATTTCTTTAGAAAAGCTATTTTTTAATCATTAAAAGTTTCTAAATACAAGATTAATTTAATTAATAATAATAATAATAAATTTAATTTTTTTATTTGTTTTAATGTGACTTTCTTTTTAAATAAAGTGAATTTAAAAATACTGAATTATCAAAATTCCAACAACTCAAAAATCCACTATTACTTCTTTTAATTAAATTATTATTTACATGAATGAAAATACATTTTTTTTCAAGAAAAATTAGATGTCATTTAATTTTTGTAAAATAAAAAAGGTCGACATTAAAACCAGTTTCAGTATAAATAAATTATTAACCCAAAAATTTTAATGTGTAATGTGAATCTTCTTATTGATCTCCCAATGAGAGTAAAAGAGCCTTGCGCCAAATTTTGGTACCATCGACACAAAATCATATAATTACGTATTTATTTAAAAGAAAAATTAATATTAATAATCTCTTCCAGTTCAATTACAATATTTCGTTCCAACTTGATTAATTAGATTTAAAAGTTCCTGTCGAAAATAATAATTCAATAATCCAAAAATATTTGAGAATTTAAAAACGATTCTCAGTTAATAATTTAATAATAATAATTTAATAATTTCCACCTAAAAAAAATTTTTTTAATTCAATAGTTCACCTTCAAACTCCCTAAAAAAATTTCCTCCACCTCATGAAAATTACATCATTTTGCGATACGTTAAAATATCCCCTAAAAAAAAAGTCAATATTCCTCCAAATAAATTTTTCTCCCCACATTATCGGTAATCGAAAATTCCAGGAACCACAATTAATCCAAAATCGCACCAATTTTGCACAACCACAAAACTTCAATTTCGAAGAATTTTGAGACACTCTAAAAAAAAGAAACACTTTTCCAAGAGCGACACACATTCTGAAAATTGGTATTCACATTTCACACTTAATTTTTTTTTATGGAACACAGAAGAAAAATTCACACATCCAAAATCGCTCAGAATGAAAAAAATTCGTACTTTCTTCAAAACGAGCAAACTTTTCCAAAAATTTGTAAACTTAATTTATTAAAAATTTACGGAGTCACCCCCGGAAATTTGGGGGTAAAAACTGGGCCTTGAAATAAGTCACTCACCAATAATTAAGTCCAGATCGAAAAAAGAGCGAAGCGGGTTCGAAAGCGCGGGCTACGCGACGGAGAACGTTTCGATGTCGTCCTGCTTCTCGTCCCGTAGAGCTGGTTGCAGTTCTCCAGGCGCCGGCGTCAACCGTCGGGGGGCCGTGATTGGCGGAAAATCTCGACGCATCGATATCACTGGCCAACCTTTCACAGGCGTACCCCTTTCGGATCGACCCCAGGCGGAGCTTCCCGGCTCCCTTTTTGCAATAACAACTAGTAATAACCCCCCCCACCCACCAACACACACCCCTCCCCCCTTGTAATAACAATTTTTGCGCCCTTTCAACATCCAGCATCCAACAACCAACATCCATGACCAACGTGATCCAGATTCTGTGGTTACGCGGTTTATTGGGACAACGAACCCTAGACAGATTCATGAGTCACCAAATCAGAGAATCCCTTTTAGCTTTTGAGGTCATCCAACTATAGGAGATTGATTTGACTGATGATGTTGGTTTTTGTACCTGGAAATGAAGTTGTAAAATTGGGTTCTGGAATTTGGGTATTGGAGATTTGGAAAATTGGCTAAAGTTCCGACAACGGGAACTCTGAGATTTTATTTAAAGTATGTGTACTTATGTGTTTAGAGGGGCTGATTACGAATATGATATTGAAAATTGACGAGTAGTTTATTTTTATTGTGAAATTATGAAATCATGGTGTTTCTATGAAAATTAGAGATAAGTCGATTTTCATAAGAAAAAACCCTTAAAACATGGCTCTTCAGATTGTGAAGGAAAAATATTGAAAAAGGAAAATCATTGTAAAGGAAAATCATAATAAAGAGAAATGGTAAAGGGAAATTTTAGTAAAGTGAAATCGTAGTAAAGAGAAATGGCAAAAGGAAATCATAGAAAAAGGAAATTGTAAAGGGAAATAATGGTACAGGGAAATTATAAAATGAAATATTAAATGGAAATGGTAAATAGAAATATTGGTAAAGGGAAATGGAAAAAGGAAATCTTGGTAAGGGGAAATCTTGGTAAACGAAAATGGTGGTAAAGAGAAATTGTAAAGGAAAATAGTGGTAAAGGGAAATGATAAAGGGAAATCATGGTACAGGGAAATGATAAAATGAAATATTAAATGGAAATGGTACAGAGAAATATTGGTATAGGAAAATGGTAAGGGGAAATAGAAAAGTGAAAACGTGATGAAAAGTAAGGCTGGAGGAAAATGGTAAAGGGAAAGGGAAAAGGAAAATAGTAAAGGAAAATCTTAGTAAAGGGAAATAATAAAAGAAAATCTTGCTAAACCGAATTCAGGATAAAGGGAAATGGTAAGTCAAAATAGTAAAGGGAAACCTTGGTAAAGAGTAAAGCTAAAGGAAAATGGTAAAGGGAAATAGAAAAGTGAAATCGTAGTAAAGAGTAACGTTGAAGAAAAGGGAAATCGTAAGGGAAACGATAAAGGGAACTTTTGGTAAACGGAAATCATGGTAAATGTAAATGGTAAAATGTTATGGTAAATGGAAATAGTAAAAAGCAATATTGGTATAGGGAAATGGAAAAGGGAAATCGTGGTAAACAATAACGCTGAAGGAAAACGGTAAAGGAAAAAGGAAAATGGAAATAGTAAAGGAAAATATTAGTAAAGTAAATAATAAAAGGAAATCTTGGTAAACGGAAATCATAGTAAAGGGAAATGGTAAGGGGAAACAGTAAAAGGAAATCATGGTAAATGTATGGTAAATGGTAGAGGGAAATGTTAAAGAGCAATGGTGAAGGAAAATACTAAAGGGAAACCATGGTAAAAATAAATGGTAAAGGAAAATGATAAAGGGAAATGGCAAAGGGAAATGGTAAAGGGAAATATAAAAAGGAAATCATAGTAAAGGGAAAGGGTAAAGGGAAATGATAGAGGAGTCTCAAGGGTTCCCCTCTTGAAAGACGGGAACCCCTCGGACAGAGGGAACCCTAAATGATTGGAAATCATTTAAAGTTGAAGGGAAATGGTAAAAGGATATGGTACAGGAAAATAATAAACGGAAATATTAAAGGGAAATCATAGTAAAGGGAAATGTTAGAAGAGTCCCAAAGGTTCCCCTCTTGCAAAAGGGGAACCCTTAGGACAGAAGGAACCGTAAATGATAGGGTGAGTATCTTTGGATAGGTTCCTCGTCCCAAGGAATAGGAAATGTTACTTGGGCAAAAAGAATAAGAAAAGGAAAGTTCCGAAAGTCCCTTGTAAGAGGGGAACTGGTGGCAGGAAGGGTTTCCTGAAGGATAGGGGAGTCACGTAGAGTAGGGGAAGTCCCAAGGATAGAGGGAGTGCGAAACGATACGATGACTTCCTTGGGATAGGAAATATATTGAATGATAGGGGAGTCCCGCACAGTAATATAAATCCAAACTGATAATGTGAGTCCCGAGGAGTAATGTTCCTACTTTAAGGAAAGGTAGGAAAGGGGATCCTATGGGGTAAAGGAGTCCAATAGAATACGGGGAGACCCAAGGGATAAAAGATCACAGATACCCTCTATCCTAAGGTTATAGGGGGTATCTCTTGAGATAAAGGGAGTCCCATAGGATAGAAGGGAACACCTGAAGAATAGAGGGAGTCCACGAGGTAGCCAGATGTTGCTTGGTATAGTGAAGATTCCGAAGGATATGGGTGTCCTGCTGAATAAGGGGACCCCGTCGGAGAAAATAATTCACCTAGAATAGAAGGGGTTCCTGTGGGATAAGGGAAACCTGTCGGATAGAAGAGTCCCGTGAGTTAGAGGAGATCCCATGGGATTGGGTGTCCCACGGCACCTCTATCCCTTTAGAATAGGTAACCTTGAGGATCCCACAGGATAAAAAATTCCCTTAGGACAAAAAAGGGTTCTAGGGGATAGGGAGAACCAGAAGGACAAGTGAGTCCCGTGAGTTACAGGAGTTCCCATGGGATTAGGAGAGTGTTTTGAAATAAGGAGGCCCAAGAGATAATTAGTGGTCCCCAGTAAAAGATGAGGCCTCCTGGTAAAGGGGAACGGGTGAAAAAAAAAGGAGGTTCACTACTTCGTAGAAGGGGGAGGGAGTTTAGGGGTTTCCTCGTGACTATGATACCCTAAAAACGATATATTACACTTGTCGAGTTCGAAAAAAATGAACCGCTTCTAAACAATTTAATATTACGAAGAACCCTAATAGATCTAATCTCAATCTAAATACCCAGGAGGTCAAAGCTCGTCAATTACGCAGGGTGCATTCAACGATAACGACAGTGAAATCCGAGTTGTTTGCAGGGGAAAAGCATTCACTAACGGTCCAAGCAGAGCAGAGATAAGGTCCAACCATTGAGCGAAACAGCATCCGCTCTCCCTGCAGATCGATATTTCCTGGCAACCGCGGAGGGCTTGCTCGACGGCCCACCCCCGATGCTGACTCTGTGTTTGCAACAATGCGAGTTAACTCCTAACGTCTAGCGATGGCCTCGAGCTGTCATCGATGACTGAGCATTTTTTTTTTCTCTTTTATAGAGACGTATATGGACCCTAAAAATCTGAGATATCGCTAAGCTTGGCTGACTTAGCTTCATGGGGAATTCTGACGACTTCATGATTTCATATATATTTATTTTTCTTTTCTTTTTCTTTTTTTCTTTTTTCTTTTATTTGATACTTTTCGATTAGCTTCACGATTAATATCCTCGCAATTCGCATTTTCGACTATAAAACATTTGACTACCCTAATGAAAGCTTCGGATTAAAATTCATTCCAAATCAGTCCGAATCAATCCGAGTCATTTGCGGAATTGTATCCGAACCAAACAGTTTCATTACGATCTAATTTGAAGGAAGTTTTCAATACGAATTAATTCGTTGCCGATTCAAAGTCAATCCGAACCTTCAATTTGAATGAATTCGCGAATCAGAATTAATCCGAACTTTTAATATGATTAAATCCGGTCAATCCTAATGAATCCGAATTTTTCGGGATCATTCGGATAGACCGGATTATGTCGGATTGAAAGTTCTGATTGATCGGATTTAATCGGATTGGCGGATTCATTCGGATAAAAGGGAATGAAAAATATGTTTAGTCCCTTGGGAGTAAAAAATACTTTTTACTCCTTAGCGACCAAAAAGAAGCAGGGATAATTTTCTACTTTTCACTCCCTAGGGACTAAAATGTACTTTTCACTCTCCAGGGACTAAAATATACTTTTCACTCTCTAGGGACAGCTAACTTCACGCTCGTGAAATTGTTGCCTCTCCCATTTGTCACGTATACTTGATAACATCAGTTGAAAATTCAACTTTCAGTGTCTTCTATTCAGTTGTTTTTTACTTTCAACCGTAGGGCAAATGGTAGAGAGTAAAAAGAACTTTTTTCTCCCTAGGGACTAGTATGTTTTAGTCCCTAGATAGTAAAAAGTACTTTTCAGTCCTTAGAGAGTGAAAAGTGATTTTTACTCCCTGGGGACTAAAAAGCACTTTTAATTCAAAGAGAGATAGAAATAGATAGAATGGAATAGGTGAGAGATAGAGATGGAGAAATAGGGATTGAAAGAGATAGGCGTGGAAGTTGAATGAAATAGAGATTGAAAGAGATAGAGAACTGGAGATTAAAGGAGATAGAAAGGGATAGATGGGTATATACGGAGATAGAAAGAGATAGACGAGGATGGATAAATGTAAATGTACATTTACATTTACTTCGCTGTGCGAAGCGTTGTCGAGAAGTCGATTTGCAGATTAAGACGAGTCATACGGACGTGTAAAGATTGTATTTGTAAAACAAAGTTTATGTTTCTTTTATATTAAATATCTTAATCTTTAAAGAAGAATGTGTTGAGTTGAGAACTATAATCCTGAGTATAAATATCTTCTAAAGAGTTTATAACATTTGTATTATTGCATGCTTTTTACGCTATGAAAAATCGGAAAGAAATTTTTCGGCGACCGGGATTCGAACTACCTAAATACGTAGTCTAAATACGTATGTCTAACGTATATCGAACGCCACTTAAACCACACGGCTAACATCGCACATAAAATATTTTATAAAAATCCCAGCAAAATATCACATAAGCCATGACTGACGGAAACGCATGCGTTGTCGTATTTCATTTGGTCTAACTAAAAATTTGTGTTGGCACAACAAAACTTTCTTTAGGCCAACAAAACTGTCTCAACAAAAAATTTTTCTTACCAACAAAATATTTTGTTTGCTCAACAATATAATTTTGTGTTAGGAACCAAAATTTTGTTGAGGCAACAAAAAATGTTCAACAAAACGTTTTTGTTGTGATGACAAAATTTTTTTTTTCAGTGCAAAGGGAGAAAATTCGAAATTTAATATTTGTTGAGTGAAATCAAAGATATTAATATCTTTGGTGAAACGAAGAAATCGAATTTTTAGATCAGAACTGGGCTCTCCACCACGCTTAAAGTGTCAACAATTGTTATTTAATAAATTTCATTTGTTCCCTACTTTGGAGAAAAAAATTATTAATATAACAATAGAAGAGACAAAAGTTTTTATTGCATAGCTCTTCAGGGTGCCGTCCTATGATAGCAGAAAACGCAAGCAGAAAGCAGAAAATCATTAGAGTGAAAGAGAGAGAAAATCTGCCTGTCTTTTTCACTCTTATGATTTTCTGCTTTCTGCTTTGCGTTTTCTGCTGCCATAAGACGGAACCATCATAATATAATGCACTTTAATTATATTTAAAAAAAAAACAACTAAAAATCGGATTAAAAGTGAAGGATCTAGACATTTTTGAGAGAAAACGTGAATTACTCATGGATGTAAGAATATATGGATGGAGCACAAAGTCCCAACTTAGGCAAAGGGGATGTGCCAGTTGAGTTGCAAAGGGGGCATGAAGCGGCCATATTACTTGGGGAAGTTTTGAAGCCTCTGATTGGCTGATTTGTTGCTTGGCTTATGATAGGTAGATTTTAAAAGCCCGCACTCAAATCTCAGCCAAATCTCAGCCAATCGAAAGCCAAGAAACTTCCCACGGTAATATGGCCGTCTACACACAGGTTCCCCCCTTACTTACTTAGTCACAGATCTCGCAGGCTTGGGCTCCATCCATATATTCTTACATCCATGGAATTACTCTCAATGTGCAGCGTTGCCAACTTTATTGTCATCTATCGGTAATTTCCAGTAATATTACCGAGAATATAAGTAGTTTTAATTCTTCAACAATTTTTGTTACTTTCTATGGTATTTAAGTTATAAATATAAGTATACTGCATATATATTTAGTTTGTAATTGAAATAATTGAAAAATACCATCCGTAAAATTAAATTCTATCGCTGTAAGATGAAACTTGTTTGAAGGTTGGTAGCATTGAATGTAATTCTATGTGTATAAAGGATTTTGTGATTGTGTATATAAGGCATAGATATTTGTGTGTAAGAAGCTATTTTTTCCACGGTCGTATACACAGGTCCAGAATCTCTGGTAGTGGGGACATTGGAGTGACGACTCGCGTTTTGAACAGGATTTGAGCTTCCAAAAGTGGCCACAAGAGTAGAGCGTGATGATCCAAAAGTATATGGTTTGTTTACTAACCTAAAAGTGTGTTCTGATCACGGTCGTATACATCACGACGTATACATTTATTCTGTTATTAGATATATTTCTTTCCGTTAAAAAATGCATCAGGATTTTTTCTAATCTATTTTTTGATATATTTGAACAATTTTAACAGAAACTGAAAGAGGTTACGTGTCGACGCATGTAAAAAAACCATACACTTTTCGATCATCACGCTTTATACTTGATTATTTGGTGGCCACTTTTTAAAGCTTTCAAATCCATTAAAACTGTTTCAAGAAATTTCCTTGTATTTTAAAGATTTCGATAGTTATAGAAAAATCTCAAAAGTTTTCGAAGGATTTGGAATATATTTCATAAAAAGCGATTGAACTGTTTTTAAAATCGATCTAAGGATTCCTGTCCGATTTAATCCGAAATAAAAAAGAGGATTCTAATCCGACCTAATCCGAGGTCTATCCTCGATTTCTATCCAACTGAATTCGAAGTCATCCAAAATTTCTATCCGACTGAATCCGAGGTTAAAGGAAGAATTTCAATCCGAATGAAACTAATCTAATCCGAAGTCAAAGAAAGGATTTAAATCCGAATGAATCATATCTAATCCGAGCTCGAAGAAAGGATTTCAATCCGAATGAATCAGATTTTAATCCGAGGTTAAAGGAAGAATTTTTATCCGAATGAAACCGATCTAATCCAAAGTCAAAGAAAGTATTTCAATCCGAAAGAATCAGATCTAATCCGAGGTTTAAGGAAGAATTTAAATCCGAATGAATCTGATCTAATCCGAGATCGAAGCAAGAATTCCAATTTAAAGTGAAGGATGCTATTCAGTGACATATTTGCACTTACATTTTTTTAAATACGAGATTAAACGCGCGCTCCGCGCGCACATTTGCCACTGTCTTTATTTAAAATTTAAGATTTCCCGCGTCACGCGCCATATTCAATTGACGCCGCGTCATCACTTTCATCTGACCAATAAGGAAAAAGCGTTACGTTACTACTGTTCTTTTTATAATAGGATAAATTTTATTTTTAAGTGATTAGTCACAACTTTTTCGGATTCATTCGGATTGGAAAGGATAGAAAATAATTTCGGATTGTTTTCGGATTCATTCGGATTAAAGCTACGGATTAGAAAGGATTGAAAGTAGTTCGAATTGGTTTCGGATTAATTAGGATTGAGGGCACGGATTGAAAAGGATTGAACGATAACTTCAGTTTAGAACTAGGATAGAAAAGGATTAAAGTTCGTTCGGATTGATTCGGATTGGGATAACGGATTGAAAATCGGATTAATTCGGACTGAAATTTTTGTTGGTTACGAATTGAAAAGGATTGAAAGTATTTCGGAATTTTCTCGGATTCATTCGTATTGGAAATCGGATTGAAAATAATTGAAACTTTGTTCGGATTAGAATCGGATTCATTCGGTTTGGTATCGAATTCATTCGGTTTAAAGTCGGATTCAACTTTGTAGAGACTGACGGATTGGAAAGGATTAAAAAATCTTTTTTGATGAGGCTCGAATTCATTCGGATTGACCGTTCGGATTGAAATGTGAGGTCGATTTAGTTTCGGATTCAATCGGATTAGACGTCCGGATTGAAAAGTGTGTTCGGATTCATTTGGATTTGGAAGTACGGATTAAAAAGTGTATTCGGATAGATTTCGGATTCATTCGGATTAGGGGCCACGGATTAAAAATGATTAAAAGGTATGCTTCGGATTCATTCGGATTGAATTTGGAGTTCAGACACAGATTAAAAAGGATTAAAAAGGATTGAAAACATCCTTCGGATTAGATCGGAATGAAACTGTTTGGTTCGGACTCAAATTCCGGAATGATTCGGAAATTTTCGGATTGGTTCTGAATGAATTTCAATCCGAACCTTCCGACAGGGTGGATGAAACTGTTTTGGGCTTAATTCTTTGGAAATTAAATGGAACTATTTAAAAGAAAAAAATGTTAGGTCTCGAAGTTACGGATCCTTCTTAAATTATATACGTGACGCATTTTAGGCCCTAACTAAGGCCCCCCACCCCCTATAACAAGTCGTAACGAAATATTTTTACCCCCCTCCCTCATCTTATTATACGTAATTTTTGGTTTCGAGAAATAATAAAGTATAGGACTTGAAATTAATGGAAATTTTTGTATATATTTGAATATTACATACGCTTTGCAGGTAAAGACTTCTACGTGTAAATATTCATAAATATATGTATGTATAATCAATATTTAGAAAACATGTATTTCCAACAATTACGTACATGAATTAAGGGCGTTGGACCCAAGTGTTAAGCTCAAAATTCCATTCTTCATTTTACTCAACGAAAATCATAGATAAATATTTTTTCGCTCTGTAGCACTAATCTTTTTTCAAATATAAGACTGCGTACAGAGCGAAAAAGTATTTAGTTTCGATACTTTTTGCTTGAAACAAAGAATTCAAAATTTGACTTCAAAATTCAATATTTTCATTTTACTTAAAAAATATTTGAATTAGATATTTTCTCGCTCTGTGCGCATAATTCTAGTTAAAAACTAAATAATCGAATTTTTAGATTAGATTTTGGCTCCAACACCCTTAAATACCCCCCTCCCCCTTCAGTAACAAATCGTAATGGAAATTCTTACTCCACCCCATCACAGTGTGGAGTGAAATCGGAAAACAAGGTTCAAAATGACATTTAGAACGCAATTATGCACCGATTTTAGTTATATTTTTTTTTTTTTTGAAAATTCAGAACTGAATTATTCAGAAAATGGTGAGAGTAGATTTTTTTTATTTCTTATTTATTTAATTTTTATGTTAATTCAAGTACCCTACTGGAAGTAAAAAGATAGAAAGAGATAGAAATTTTGGGATAGAACTTTTCTATCTCTTTCAAGTAGCCGATTTGCATTCCCAAAACGCTATCTCTTTCTATCCCTCAGTCTATTCCTGTGTAATATCTATCTCTTTCTATCTCTCAGTCTATCTCTATGCAGAAAAAATTTTAATTTCTTTCTATCCCTAAATCTATCTTCCTATGCCAGAAATTTGTATCCCTTGCTATCCCTTCGGTTATCTCTCCCTGACTAACTTATTAATTTTAATATTTTAAATACGCATATCAATTTTCTAAATACAACATTTTCTACATAAATATTATTATACTCTTACCACTAATGTATATAGCACTGAAAAATCTGCATCTATAGGGACGCGAACCCGTGTGCATCGAGTCCACAGTCGAACGCTTAATCCACTGAGCTAACGAAGGATTTAAAAGTTACGATATAAAAAGCAATATCACTCATCCAATCTAGCTCTATCCCTATCTATCTCTTATGTTTATCAATCCCTACCTTTTTCAATCTCCTTGTCAGTCGTCATAATCACTGTATAATCTCCTTCTTTTAATTTCCTCATTTCTAACCCTTGTACAATGCAGAGAAACAATTTTGTTTATCAGATTATATAGAAATTTATCTTTAAAATAAACCTAAGAAATTATTTTAAATATTCATTATTTAAAACATTATCGATATTTTCATATGGCTATGGTCACGCCTTCCATATGCCATCAAATAATTGCAAATAATAAATATTTTTTTTAAATTAAATATTTGAACCGAAATTAAATAGACAAAGATTTGTTTGGATAGAAAAAAGTTAAGCTGAGACTGATAAGAATACATTGAAAGAGATAAGTTTAGAACTAGGTTGGGATAGAAATTAAGAGATTGAAACACATAGGAGTGAATTTAGATTTATAAGGAAATAGAAACGAATAGATGAGGTTCGGCGACAATCTGAAACTCGTATAAAACATAAACTTCCATCCGAATCAATCCGACCAAAATCGAAGTAAAACACGAAATTTATATTCTAATCAATCTGATTCAATTCAAATTTATTCGACTAAAAAAGTTGGCCCGGATTAGCCCTCTAAGTGTAATTTTATAAAACATTTTCTAACTGATGACTGGCTGAATCTAAAGAAGAAGTATCTGATTTAGATAGTCTGGTCAATAAATAGGGTATTATGAAAAAAGTAATACGATTTACTTGAACTCTTGGATGGTATTAGTTTAAAAATGAGAAGCCAAACTTAAAGAAATGGAAACAGATAAAAATTTCTTGCGGAGATAGACTTTATCAAATTGTAGTCTACAATGTAGACTTGTGTCACATTTGATGGTATTAAAAAAATACTAGTCAAAAGTTAAAATAAAGGTGCAAACAGCAGCAGAGAAGCTGGCGTCCTTATATCCTAAGCATGAATACATAATTTAATGGAAAAAGTTGTAGGTGGATAGAATTTCATCTCGCCTTTTTTCTACAAACAAAGCTAGGCAAATACGTGCTTGTTGCCAACGAACATGTTGCCTTGCTCGAAGTCTTAGATGAATATCGGAC
>UCOK01012626.1:0-11191 GCA_900474325.1 Synergus umbraculus
GACATAAGGAGACCAAAGTAATGCAACTAAAAATGAGCATATTTTTCGCGAAGTACAGACGTTCCTGAACTTCCCGTGCGTGGCGCTAAATTCGCTTACGTACAAAACAAATATGGCCGCCATGGAGAATAAATAATAATATAACCTCAAATCTCAGTTAAATTCTATTTGTTATAAATATACAATTTATAAAGTGAAGTGCAATATCGAAATGGTAAGTACAATACTTTTATTGAAATTTCGTTTATTTTGAGAGATAAACAAGATTACTATAACAGAATATATCATGCAGCAATGGATCGTACAAACGTGTGAATATGATTGAATTCATTGAATGATATTATTTTAAACCTATATTGAAAATTTACTAATCACTTACAATTATAATTGTAATGTTATACTTCGTTGCAGAGTTGTAAGAAGAAAGCGAATCCGTATCGCAGATGTGTTTGTTTCGTATACCAAAGGTAGGCAAAGGATTATTATATAATAATACTACTAATAATTATAATAATAATAATAATTATTATTATTATTATTATACCTTTTAATCATGGCTTTTCCGACGAGTTAGCAACCGAAATATAATTGTGTTAGACGTATTTTTAAAGACATTCGTATAAGAAAAGAAGAACCAGCTCTTGTTTATTGAAGTTTACGTGAGAAAAATATGTGACAATCCTTCTGTTTAAGAAATTTCAGAATTTACAATCAATGAATATCCATTTTGTTTTGAATATCTCATAAAATTGTGCAGCATTTTTTTTTATATGAATTTTTAATAAGAGAGTATTATTATTGTAGGATGAAAGTGCAAGAAATGTTTGGGAATATGCAATTTCACAATCCTTAAACGGATTAGATTTTATATGCGAAGCACATTTTTGGAAAGAAGATATTGTTTCACATTTTGAAACAAAATTGCCAGATGGAACAATTAATCGCATCCCGAGAACGAGATTAAAATTAAAACCAAACGCTATTCCTAGAAAGGTTATATATCTTCACTTATACATATAGTAATATTGTACGCAATAGAATTAACACTTGAATATCTTTACAGACTGTAACTTGTGAGAAAGAAATGCCTGATTGTGGAGATGAAGCCAATGTGGAGCTTGCACCATGCATATTGACCGCTGTAAATGCTACAAAGGTTTCAAACCTCGATCACGAGAATTGTACGATGCTTGTAAATTCAGCAGGGGTAAACGATAGTCACTACTCCTTCTTTTCAAAGGTATAAAACAAGCTTTTCACATTTATTAATGAGGCCTCGTTTAATCATTATTAAAATTGGTATAAAATTATAAGTATTAATTTCTTTCAGTATGTTGATTTTAACTCGGAAAAATCTTTACAAACTTCGGATGCTCAAGCCTTCAATTTGGAAGATTCTACAGTGCTTCCAATAGAGGATAATACCATGCACGAATCTTTTCATTCGGAGGTTTGACGCCGTTTATTTAAATTTTATATTCCACAAATATAAGCCTCTTTTAATAGTTGTCATTCAATGTAAAATACGAAATATTAATTCATTTCAGAATCCAATGTTTATCTCGGAAAATTCTTTGCAAGTTTATTCTGATGCTCAATCCTTCAATCGGGAAGATTCTACAGTACTTCCAATAGAGGATAATACCATGCGCGAATCTTTTCATTCGGAGGTTTGACGCTGTTTATTTAAATTTTATATTCCACAAATATAAGCCTCTTTTAATAGTTGTCATTCAATGTAAAATACGAAATATTAATTCATTTCAGAATCCAATGTTTATCTCGGAAAATTCTTTGCAAGTTTATTCTGATGCTCAATCCTTCAATCGGGAAGATTCTACAGTACTTCCAATAGAGGATAATACCATGCGCGAATCTTTTCATTCGGAGGTTTGACGCTGTTTATTTAAATTTTATATTCCACAAATATAAGCCTCTTTTAATAGTTGTCATTCAATGTAAAATACGAAATATTAATTCATTTCAGAATCCAATGTTTATCTCGGAAAATTCTTTGCAAGTTTATTCTGATGCTCAATCCTTCAATCGGGAAGATTCTACAGTACTTCCAATAGAGGATAATACCATGCGCGAATCTTTTCATTCGGAGGTTTGACGCTGTTTATTTAAATTTTATATTCCACAAATATAAGCCTCTTTTAATAGTTGTCATTCAATGTAAAATACGAAATATTAATTCATTTCAGAATCCAATGTTTATCTCGGAAAATTCTTTGCAAGTTTATTCTGATGCTCAATCCTTCAATCGGGAAGATTCTACAGTACTTCCAATAGAGGATAATACCATGCGCGAATCTTTTCATTCGGAGGTTTGACGCTGTTTATTTAAATTTTATATTCCACAAATATAAGCCTCTTTTAATAGTTGTCATTCAATGTAAAATACGAAATATTAATTCATTTCAGAATCCAATGTTTATCTCGGAAAATTCTTTGCAAGTTTATTCTGATGCTCAATCCTTCAATCGGGAAGATTCTACAGTACTTCCAATAGAGGATAATACCATGCGCGAATCTTTTCATTCGGAGGTTTGACGCTGTTTATTTAAATTTTATATTCCACAAATATAAGCCTCTTTTAATAGTTGTCATTCAATGTAAAATACGAAATATTAATTCATTTCAGAATCCAATGTTTATCTCGGAAAATTCTTTGCAAGTTTATTCTGATGCTCAATCCTTCAATCGGGAAGATTCTACAGTACTTCCAATAGAGGATAATACCATGCGCGAATCTTTTCATTCGGAGGTTTGACGCTGTTTATTTAAATTTTATATTCCACAAATATAAGCCTCTTTTAATAGTTGTCATTCAATGTAAAATACGAAATATTAATTCATTTCAGAATCCAATGTTTATCTCGGAAAATTCTTTGCAAGTTTATTCTGATGCTCAATCCTTCAATCGGGAAGATTCTACAGTACTTCCAATAGAGGATAATACCATGCGCGAATCTTTTCATTCGGAGGTTTGACGCTGTTTATTTAAATTTTATATTCCACAAATATAAGCCTCTTTTAATAGTTGTCATTCAATGTAAAATACGAAATATTAATTCATTTCAGAATCCAATGTTTATCTCGGAAAATTCTTTGCAAGTTTATTCTGATGCTCAATCCTTCAATCGGGAAGATTCTACAGTACTTCCAATAGAGGATAATACCATGCGCGAATCTTTTCATTCGGAGGTTTGACGCTGTTTATTTAAATTTTATATTCCACAAATATAAGCCTCTTTTAATAATTCATTCATTTCAGAATGCATCTCTCAAATCGGACAATTCTGTTGAACGTAAATCCCGTTGTCGTGAGCGAAATTCAAAAGAAAAAACAAGTTGTTTTGGAATACATAATGTAAGTTTATAATTTTTTACATAGGAGGAGATTTAAAAATGGCTCGCTTTAAGTTTTCAAGTTTTTTAAACATTTTGATAATGTAAATAAGTTTAAAGTGTTTGAACGTTTTGTGTTTCTTATTCATTTCTGTAGAAAGAAGAGAAGGCTGATATATATTCCTTCAAAAAGTTACAACGTGACGCTGAGAAAAGGTTACGTGATTCTTGGTCGACATTTCTACATAACCGTTCTAAAGTAATAATAGGTCAGTGGGATAAATTAGGCGTCTCTACAAAGAAATTGCTTATTGATACGGACATGACTGCAAAGGTACATAAATAATATGATCTCACACTGTTTACTGATCATAATGATGCATGAGAATGATTTATGAGTTCCATACCTAAACCCGTACGTGGAGCAAATTAAATTGAGCATTTTAAAAATTTTCAAGGTTTATCTTCACGATGTGCTAACGATGCTGCCAGGGATAAAAGATGTGCGTTCCTTTGAAGATGTTTTACATAACTTAGCACTTTTAAAGTGCATAAAGCCCTGTCCCGGAATTGATACAAGAACAAGGTGAAATGCACATTATAGTATCAAAATTTGTGTCAGTCACTGTAAGTTACATGAATGTAGGTCTAAATTTTATATATGTTAATGTAGGTCGGAAGCATGTTGTGGATATTTAGAAGAAAAATCTCGAAGCGAATTTTGCATAAAATGTCGCCTGCAACGACGGAAAATAATATGTCGTGAAGCATATCAAAAGAAACAATCAGAGAAGGAACCAACGAAGAAAAAACCGAACCCAGTACGCCAGTTGAAAGAAAAAGTGAAGCGCTTAAAAAGAAAAGTTTGTATTACACTCAATATTTCTCATTTGAAGACCAAAATTTCACATTTTTTATTATATTTTATATTTAAAGAATTATTGTATGATAATATGATATACATTTTATATATAAGTGGTGGCTAATTTTTTTCAATAAGAAATATACAGTTTTCGAAATGATCCTAACTGTTTCTGACTTAGGTTACGACATTCAGAGAAGACATGATGCACATGAAAAAAAAGTGTGCTCAAATGAATCAAGTAAAAGTAGAAAACCAAATTCGTGAATTACCACCTGAACAACAAGAAGCAGTTCGGGCCTGTTTTGAAGCAACTAAAGTAAAAAGTCCGCGCGGGAAGCGGTACGATATACGCTGGGTATACGAGTGCATTCTCATGCGAATTAAGAGTAAAAGTTTATACCAACATATTTTGGATAGAAAAATATTAGCTGTTCCAACATTGCAAACCTTGGATTGTTACTTGAAAAAAATGCATTCTTCGTACGGTTTCGACTTAAATATATTTGAATGTCTCAAAGAGAAATCTTCAGATATGAGTCAGCTAGAGAGAAGAGGTAATAAAATATATACTCATTTGTGTTTATTTATATTTATTCCTAATTGTGATGAGTTTCACTTTCGTAGTAAAAATTAAGATCTTCTTTTCACCCAGGCTGTAATCTCCTTGCGATTCCCTTATTGCCGGGTAAAAAAAACTCTTGACACACCTACTTTCCCTTTCAGGAAGTCTTTTACTTGATGAAATGCAATTGAGTCCTACAGTATCATTTGACAGAAAAAGTTTCAGATTTAATGGATTTACTGATCTTGGAGCACATACTCCAGTTCAACAAAGTCGAGAACTAGGAGATCATGCATTAGTACTGATGTATCAACCATTCACTGGAAAATGGGTGCAAACTCTGGCATGCTTTCTTAGCAAAGGCTGTGGAACCGGAAAAATTTTAAGCCACCTGGTGATAGAGTGTATTAATTTATTGCACGCTTGTGGATTACATGTGGACGCAGTCGTAAGCGATGGAGCCCAGTGGAACAGAGGAATGTGGACAGAGTTTGGAGTAAATCAGGATAATGTTTGTAGCGATCATCCATGTGAAAAAGACGAAAAATTGTGGTTTTTATCCGACTTTCCGCATTTAATTAAGAATCTGCGAAATTTTCTTGTGTCGAGAGAAGATACTTGGGTAAATTTTTCTCATTAACGATTTGTATTTTTTATTATTAAATTTTTTAAGTATGTATTACAAATGTAATTTATTGCAGACTCCTGATGGTATGATTCGAAAGAGGCACTGGAGGGCTCTTCTAGAAGTGGAGAATAAGAACTTTTATAATTTTAAAGTGGCTTATAAATTAACTGAAGACCATTTATGTCCAAAATATTATCAAAAGATGAATGTTCCTATGGCATTTTACGTACGTATTTTTGAAAGCTTAAAATTATTCCTTCGAGTAAAATCGGATATTAAAATTTTATTACATGACAAAAACTTCAGTTTTTTTCAGAACCCGTATATAAAGCCATGAAATTATACTCTACAAGTGACGATTTAAAAGACTCCAGAGGGACGAGGACTTTTATTGAAAGAGTAGACAAATTAATAAAAGCAATGATGTCTGGATCTCCTCAAAATGCTTTGAAGGAAAATTCGGTCCAGTATACGGTAAGTTATTGTACAAAATTATTAAGGAATTCCACATTATGGCAAAATTTATTAAACAGTGCAAACACTCCAGTTAATCATAAATATTCTTTTTGTTTTTCATTGATTGATTGTGATCCACGATTTCTATAAAAAATTACTATTTTTCTCTTTTTCCATATAGGCTATAACAGAGTTTTTAGGATATATTCGAGAGTGGGAAGAAGGTGCTAAGAAAAATCGGTTTCCTTTTTTAAGTCATAGCACTTGTCTTGGATTAAAAGTCACATTAAAAGCGACTCTACAAATTTTTCATTTTCTGAAAGAGAAATTCAATATAAATCATCTCATGACGAGCAGATTAAATCAAGATGCCCTAGAGGTATGCAAAATTACACATTTTTTTATAAGTCTTCTTAATATGTATTATCAATGAAAAATGTATACCGATTTTCTTCTTTCTTAAACGATTTATATTGCAATTTTCAGAGGTTCTTTGGCTTAGTACGAGAAGCTTGTGGATCCAATGATCATCCTGACTCTCGCATTTTCGCACAAGTTTTTCGTCTTTTGAGTGTTTACTCTCTCATAAAACCAAGAAAAGGAAGCAACGTTGAAGGTGTGGACATCCTGAACACGATGTTGAACTTTAAAGATTTGCAAAAAGAGAAACAGCAACAAACACTGTGCGAAATTTTGGATCAAGTCATTATTAGAGATACTCCAGCCGTAGACGAAATCCCCTACTTCTTAGAAAGAGTGCAAGATCACGATGAACGATTATGTTTTTCACCAGATTTTGTACAGTATTATATAGCCGGCTACGTCGCCTTTCGCGCAAAAAAATTAACGAAATGCTTAGACTGCATACAAAATGTGCAAACCCATAGAAAATCGAGTGATGAAGAACGGTTTAAAATGATAGATGCATTTAATCGTGGACGATTACAGTATCCATCAGAGGATCTTTATCAGTTGACGAATAATGTGGAGAATATTATTCTGCATATTTTGGCTGGAGGACAACTCAACTGTGATACATTTTTACATATCTTGGATAGCCTCGATAACTGTGAAATTCCAAAAGTTGGATGTTCAGAACATCGTAAGGAATTCACAAAATCAATCACGAGCTTTTATTTAATAACGCGATCGCACTTTATTGCGAAACGATATAATACCGTCCACGATTCTTGCAAAAAGAAGTCGAGAAAGTGCAGAAAAGACGCTAAACTCTAAATATTTATTTGACTGTATCTTTCTTGCGTTTTAAGTGTTTCAAATTTATAAAAGAACCATGTTTTTGTTGTTATAGTTGAAGACTACAAAAATATGTCATAAATAGAAAGGAACTACTTCAATAATAAAATAACATTGTTTTCACATAAAATTATTGTCTTTATTCATTTATACCTTTATTTCCATTAAACTTTCTGCTTGTGTTGTACAAATTAATTCGCATTCAGCACGTCACATATGTATTACACTTCAAACTACTTTATAAATCTGTATATATAATATATATATATTACAATAAAAAGCTACTTCAGAAAAATTTGTAAAAAATGTATATAAACATTAAAATACGTAAATTTAAATACTTAAAATACGTAAATAAAAACTTGTATAAGTACACTCATTAATACAGTTCATAATTACAAAGTACAATGTTATAATTGTAATTGTATGGTGTAAAAAAATGTATAATAAAAAGTACTATAAAACCTTTCGAAAATGGAATGACCCTACATATTTACAATTCATATTTCACATACAAACTGTTTCAAATATTAACACTATAATTTATTTATGTGAAATAAAATCTGATTGATATCGTTGATACTTTTCAGTCTCTCCACTTGAAAATAAGGACAAAGTTTCTCATTCATATATATTTCAACGTCCAAATTCTCTCTAATTATTATTTTCCGTTTGGTAACACAATCTTCTTCTATGTTCAAAAAAGCAATATAAGGGTATTTGTCCACTTTAAGTATTCCCCATTCACGATCTGGGGGTAAAAATATCAAATGTAACTGCTCCTTCAGATGATTGAAAGTGAATTCTGTATCTTGGGCCATTAGACTCTGCAAATAATAAAATATAATAATAAAAAAAGCAATGTCTAATTTAAGTAAGTGCCATAAATTATATTAGCAATTTTATGACCAATAATATACTTGTTTACTATTCTTTTTATGAGTGTAAAATATTGCAAAAATACAAAATAATCGTAATTCATAATTAATGTTGCTATTCATAATTTAATTAACGCTTTTTTTAATCTTTCTTGTATATACAAAAACAATTTATCATTAAAGAACGAGTTTATAATCATGGAAATTATTTTTACTGTATATATATTTTCCTTACTTATCTGTCTTAAGTTTCGTACAACTTTCAAAAAATGTATGTCCACATATACACTTGCACAGAAAATGATGCTTTTAAATTAATTATTATTTAATACATGGCCCAATAATTTCATAAATAATATTTCATAATTATTGATTTTGAGGTTATACTATTGTCTATTTTCCATGGCGGCCATA
The DNA here is from genome assembly GCA_900474325.1 of Synergus umbraculus. NCBI lineage: Eukaryota > Metazoa > Arthropoda > Insecta > Hymenoptera > Cynipidae > Synergus > Synergus umbraculus. The sequence goes on from UCOK01012626.1 coordinate 8,415, forward strand.
TTTGTTTTGTACGTAAGCGAATTTAGCGCCACGCACGGGAACTTCAGGAACGTCTGTACTTCGCGAAAAATATACGCATTTTTCGTGAAGTACATGTACAGGACTTTGGTCTCCTTATGTCTATTCTCCATGGTCCGGCCGGTGGGCCGATATTCGTCGGACTTGGCCGATGGTAGCCGACGCGAAGCGGCTGTTCGCTCGCTCCGCTCTCACTTCTGTTCGTCGCCCTGTCGTGTCAGCAGTTCGTGTGCTCTCCTGAGCTTCTCTCATGTCTCGCGCTATTCCAAGTACGGTTTTCAATAAAAAATTTTTTTTTTAAATAGTCATAAAATTAAAAAAAAATTTGTTTATAAAAATAGGCCATATTTTTATAAACAATTGGACTAATGAATTTCTTGTAATGCTTATTGAAAAGCTGAGAGAAAATCCTAAATTTTATTGCAGCCACTTATTTTTTTCATAGAATTCTTTTTTTCTTATACGCAGATATTTAGAGGTACATTTTTCAAGCGTGAAAAGTTGGAAAATTTACAACTCCGAAATTGTAAATATCATCTAGAAATAAAAAAATACGTATACAATTTTTTTCGACCAAAAAATACAAAAGAAAATATTTCGTGCGAAATAAATTTTTGATTGTAAATTTCATATGGAATGGCCCATACATATAGTTTAAGATCTCAAATTTTTGGGAATTTGAAAATTCAGTTATTTAATAGTTTAGGGAATTTGAACTTTCAGTAATTTTATACTTTCGTTAATAAATATTTTCAGTATACTTAAATTTCGTCAATAAACATTTTCATAATTCCATTGTTTTTAGTTTTGCAACAAGGTATAAGGCGGTGCAAGAAATTATTCATTCAATTTCCACGAAGCAAAAATGTACCGTATGGCCGAGATTCGTCGTACGGAATTAAATAAAGTTAGGGTCGATGTGTGGATTCAGAATCATCTACTTCGATTCGTCACTTACTAAATTGAGCAAAGTTTTCAGCAACTCGTAGACCTGCTGTATCGGTTTTAAACTTATGACACAAAGCGATTATGATATTTATAAGAAAAGATTGTGTAACATTAAAGATGCTGAAAAACAATACGACGTAATAAATTTAACACTTTTAATACATATAGTTCAAAATAAGATAACGCTAGTGTATTAGGTTACGTGATTTATGTGTAATGAAATTGACAATACAATGTTACGATGCGAATTCTTCAAGTAACAGTTTATGAATAAATGAAATATCTTCAAATTGATATATGTATAACAAAAGTTATCACTTCTCCTAACAGATCCTAACTTTTCACACATGATTATAGATATAAAATACTATTACAAATTATTATTATTTTTTTTAATAATAAATCTGGCTGGTATGGCTGCCGGAAGTTACCCATTTTAAAAACTGGCGTGTATGATTCAGAAAAAACTATTGGACTGATCGGGCTGAAATTTGAATATGTTATTCCACACATATATCTCCATCGCATAAACCAAAATAATTGAAATCCGAAAAAAAATAAATACAAAATGACCGACTTGAAAATTTTTCACCTTTTTTTAACCGTAAATTGTTTTAAAAATGGGTAAAATATTAATCAATAATTATGATTTTGGTTCATGCCATAACGACATATGTGTAGAATAACATATCCAAATTTTAACCCGATCGGTCCAATAGTTTTTTCTGAATCATGCACGCCAGGTCGAAAAAAGTTGTTTTGAGAAAAACGCGTTTAGTTTTTGATCTAAAATACAGGGTGATCCATGTTAATTTATAATTATCTTCTAAAATACTTTATTTACGAAAAAATGGTTTAGACAAAAGTTTACCAGGATCGAGAGGGCCATTTAACTGTACCATTAATTTTGACCTTGAGTTTAATTTTCAACGTAATTTGCTTCAAACGCGCGCCAAATGCACGTTCGGCGCGTTCGAGATACTTACGTTGTTTTGCATTTTTCGATCTGTTCTCGATATTTATGACCATAATAACGATTAATCCAACAATTGTACATATATTTATTATAAGAATTTGCACTTTTTAGAAAATCAATTTTTCCAAAATGTTCTTTGGTACTAACCCCTTAACTAGACGCAGATTAAAAGCATTATTAAATGAACGTAAAAAACCAACAGTAGTCACAGAGTTACATAAACCTATAGTGGGGGTGCTATTGTAAGAAATGGGCAGGAATTTGAAGGTAAGATAGGGATGCTCAGAGACCACTTCACACTAACAAGGGAACCTCGCGGGGTGTCCGCCTCCGATTTTGATGAAACTGAAATATGTTAAAGAGGATCAAAAAACATGAGATACGTGTTTTTTTTTATCGGCCGAAAAACGGTTTAAGGGGGTGAAAACTACCCCCAAAGTTTACACTCCAAAATCGTTTTTTCCCAATATCTCGAAAAATAATTATATTTTTTTAGTAAAACCAATGCCAAAATATTTTGTATGAAAAGACTATCAGGTGTGCAGTATTTCTGTTTCAAAGGGTTACGTCCCCTATTTTTTTTTGTAATATAAATTCATTTTTGTAACCCATTTTTTTACAGAAAATTTTTTTAAATAATTAATTTCTATGAAAATGGTGTTACTTCAAATAAATATTCAAATTATAGTCGTCGTACTTCAGGGCTTATGCATAAAATGTCGTTGAAAGGGTAGTTACCCCTAAATTTTATTTTTGTTTACAGAAACTAATTTTGACGTAACTTTTCCGTTTTCTGACAAATATAACTGTAATAAAATAGTACATTGTATACCAC
>UCOK01012629.1:0-45980 GCA_900474325.1 Synergus umbraculus
TATATATGTCAGTCAATATATAAAGGATAAGGATTTGGAAAGTGGAAAAAGAAAGGGCGCAATTCGAAAAGAAATTTTTTGACTCACCGATAAATCTTTTTTTCAAATTTCCACCACTATACACTTGCACAGAAGAGAACACTTGTACTGAGAGAAGCACTGTTTTCACTGGAAGAGATGGAACAGAACTAACTACCTGCTTCCGTGCGATCTTTGACTCAGCTGCTCAGCATCGCTAGTGCCTTGAAAGAGGGGGGAAGCAAGTAGTGGGAATTGAATCAGCGCAAGCGTAAAGAGACCTACGTTACTTTTGGCATGCTCGCTCATGGCTGTGCAGTTTATCAGAATACATAAAACGTTTCTGTTACGTAATGTTAACTTTACTAATTCCTTTATAAAGAAAATACAATTATGTAAAATTAATGTTTTAATTAATTTCCTGTACTTACTTCTCTGCAAGGCATTATAACCGCATTACGTATTTTACGTAGAAAACCCTCCACTCCATATGAATTTGGTGTTTTCGACGTAAAATACATAGTAAATTCTGTAAAAAAACCATATAATTTACCTAGCGTATTTTATTTACCCAACCGTGGCTTAAACCTTTGGCTGACGTCACATGATTGCGTTTTTGCGAAAAACCATGAGAGTGAAAGAGATACTACTATGAGTGCGTCTCTCACACTCTCATGGTTGTGCGCAAAAACGCAACGTATTCTGGATTCATGGGTCGCGACCCGTAGCAGAAACGTAACACACACGCAACGCATTCCGAATCCATGGGACGCCACCCCAAACCCCAAACCTACAAACCAGTCGCTGCATATCCGAGACTTTTTGAGTGGTGTGCAATGGTGTGCTGTGTGTGTGTGTGCTCTCAGCTCTGTGCTCCCTGTGCTCCGTGGGACCGTGTGTATTCTCTTGCGGAAAAGTGTCGCGTGTGATTTTTAATGCCAAAAGGTACTGCACGTGTTTTTCTCACATAATCAAACATACCTTTGCCGTTTTTTACGAAGAAAAATAGCTTAATAGCATACTGACTGTTAAACATATAAAAATATACAGAAGTTCCAGATTTCTTGAGGTATATCTTTTGAATTAGTCTGCAAGTATGTGCCTAATTTATAGGTCAAAATATGTTTCTTTATAGCTTTAATACTGCTCCAAAAATATATATTGCTACTTTTATTATGATTATGTAGTTTAAAAATCATAAAATTACCTAGTACATTTAAATTATCCAATTATGTCAAGAAGAAAATTCCATTGTTTAATTTTTTTGCTGTTCTCTATTAACATTAGCTAGATATCATTTTGAGTCTTACTGCGATATTTTGTGTAAGATTTGATATGAATGAATTTGTGCCTCCATATTGCGTTCACTTGCATTTAGTTATGAAAAAAACAAAAACTGGGAAAGCCAGAAACCGCGAACAGCAGTTTTGCTCATTTCTTCCTTCCCATATGGATAACTTATCAGGCATTTTTTGGACAAAAATATAGTAATTATTCGATATTTTTTTATAAAATTCCCAATAGATATTTCGACTGGGCCGTCGAACAACTATCTTGTATAATCAATTCATTAGGTCCCAAAAGTATTGTAGACATGAGTATATCCCCACCCTATACTCTTTCTGGCATTAAATAAAATTGCTCTGCACTTTCCAAACGTCACAATGCAAAAATTTTTTTAACTTTAAATTCTAGTTTATAAAATACACCCTCGTTACATTTCAATGTACGATTTTACCGCTTTTTTTGATAAGCACTTTAGATCACGTTTCAAGATCCTAACCTCAACATTTCTTCTTTTTATTTTAATCAATAAATATTAGAATTAAATCCTTTTTTTATCTTTTCTGAGTTTCCATTTTTGCAATAGAAGCAAACCTATAGAGCTTAAAAACGTAGAATTTTAATAGTTTTTGACTAAAAATTCTGAAGTCTGGTGAATGACTTTTCAAGGTTAGAATTGAAGGTTTCAGCCCAGCAGCTTCTGTTAAAATCAGACGTTTTTCTGTTCTGTTAATATGTATGTAATAGCTTTAATTTTTAGGTTGAAATAGATCTCTAATTAAGGGTATTGGTCTCAAGTGTTAAGCTCAAAACTCCATTCTTCATTTTACTCAACGAAAATTATAGATAAATATTTTTCCGCTCTGTAGCACTAATCTTTTTTCAAATATAAGACTGCGTACAGAGCGAAAAAATATTTAGTTTCGATACTTTTTGCATAAAACGAAGAATTCAAAATCTAACGTCAAAATACAATATTTTCATTTTACTTAAAAACTATTTGAGTTAAATATTTTTTTGCTCTGTACGCATAATTCTAGTTCAAAATTGATTAATTCCACAGAGGGAAAACATTCCAAATTTAATATTTCTTGAATAAAATGAAGAAATCAAATTTTTAGACTAGAACTTGGCTAAAACCCTTAAATCTTGAAATCCAGTGTTTTGTGGATTTTTTTAAAGACGTTATTGAAATCCCTTTAAATTTCTTGGAAACTTTAAACTTTCTTAAAAATCCCTTGAAATTCTTTGAAATCAATTCAAAATGCTGGGCAAAGTTTTTAAAAAAGTAAATTTCTGCTAGTTTTCTATAAAGTATCAATTTTATTGTGAGTTTTGTTTTTTTAGCTAATTTAAATAATTTATTTTGTTTATAGATTGTAGCAACAATAACTAAGCATCATGCCGCCCAAACGGGGAATGGAGGAGACTGATCGCTTGACAAGAATTGCCATAGTCAATTCTGATAAGTGCAAGCCGAAACGATGCAGGCAAGAGTGCAAGCGTTCTTGTCCTGTTGTGCGAATGGGAAAGCTATGTATTGAAGTGACACCCAATACTAAAATAGCTTCTATTTCTGAAGAATTGTGCATTGGATGTGGTATTTGTGTCAAAGTAAAGAAATATTTAATACGTTTTTGCATATATTTATTTCACTTTTGTAAAATTTATATTTATGTAATAATGACTTTTTTTTAGAAATGCCCATTTGAAGCTATATCAATTATAAATCTTCCAAGTAATTTAGAAAAGGAGACAACTCATCGGTATTCCAAAAACTCTTTTAAGTTACATAGACTTCCGATACCTAGACCCGGTGAAGTTCTTGGTTTAGTTGGTACAAATGGAATTGGTAAATCTACTGCTCTTAAAATTTTGGCTGGTAAGCAGAAGCCAAATTTAGGTCAATTTACGGTACGTGTTCAAGAACTGTAGGCTCTATGTTTCATATACTTAGTTAATCACTATTAAATGCATTTTTTTTCAAACAGAATCCACCTGATTGGACAGAAATTTTAAGCCACTTCAGGGGCAGCGAGTTGCAGAATTATTTCACGAAAATTCTGGAAGATGATTTAAAGGCTCTTATAAAACCTCAATATGTCGATCAAATACCAAAAGCAGTTAGAGGAACTGTTCAACAATTGTTGGACAAGAAGGATGAATCAAAGAGTCAATTGGAAGTTTGCAGAATGCTTGGTAAGAAAATATGCATAAATAAGATTTAAGGACATGTATTACTTATCTGATCCCTACTTTACTGATATTTCTTTCGCTGCAACGTTACTTCTAAATTTATTCAGATAACAAATAAAAAATTTCTAAAATTAAAGAAAATACGCTAAAGTAGTTTATCTGTTCTTAAATTTCTTTGATTTAAAATTATTCAATTATGAAAGCTTCAAAATAAAAATGAATAAATCAATATATAATTATATAATTAATATATAATTGATTTTACATGAATTTTGTATTTTTACAGATTTATTGCATATACGAGACAGAAAAATTGAAGCATTGTCTGGAGGAGAATTACAAAGATTTGCTTGTGCTATGGTATGCATTCAAAATGGAGATATTTTCATGTTTGATGAACCTTCTTCATATTTGGATGTTAAACAACGACTGAATGCCGCTGTAACAATCAGGTCTCTTATACATCCAGAAAAGTAAGTTTACATTATATTTTGGTATTTTATGAGCAAAGTCTTAATTTTGCATTTCATAATTTATAATGTATTTCTTTTATTTGCTTTAGATTCATCATCGTAGTTGAGCACGATTTATCAGTTCTGGACTATTTGTCAGATTTTATATGCTGCTTATATGGAGTTCCTGGAGCTTATGGTGTCGTGACGATGCCCTTCTCTGTCCGTGAAGGAATTAATATATTTTTGGATGGATTTGTTCCAACTGAAAATTTAAGATTCAGAGAGGAATCTTTAGTTTTTAAAGTGTCAGAGAGTTGTACAGAAGAAGAAGTGAAACGGATGAATCATTATGAATATCCATCTATGACTAAGACAATGGAATCTTTCACTTTACATGTTGAAAAGGGTCAGTTTACTGACTCCGAAATCATCGTTTTATTAGGAGAAAACGGTACTGGAAAAACTACGTTTATCAGGATGCTTGCTGGTAACTTACCACCAGATAATGGATCAGGTAAGCTAACTTCTTCAACTTTAAATAAATACTTCAAATTATAAAGAATTAAAGGTGTTTTATCCTAATTCTATATTATTGCTTTGCATTCACATTCACTTCTTTTTCTTTGTGGCCCTAATTTGAATTATCGTATGTTACAGAGAGTATTCCTCAACTTCATATTAGCTACAAACCTCAAAAAATCAGCCCTAAATCACAAGGAATTGTGAGACAACTATTACACGAAAAAATCAGAGACGCCTACACGCATCCGCAATTTGGAACAGATGTTATGAAACCATTAAGAATCGACGATATTATGGATCAAGAAGTTCAAAATCTTTCGGGAGGAGAATTGCAACGTGTCGCTATGGCTCTTTGTCTTGGCAAGCCAGCTGATGTTTACTTAATTGACGAGCCATCTGCTTATTTGGATTCGGAGCAGCGTTTGGTTGCTGCAAAAGTAATTAAAAGGTACCTCTTTTGATTTATTTTCTTTAGATAATTAAACGAAGTAGAATACAAAATAGAAACTTTTTAGCATACAGTACCACTCAAAAGTGTAGGTACGCCGATATTTTAAGTTGACCTTAAAGAACTATTTAAAAATTTTCGAAAATTTTTATTTTATGTCCATACGTCGAAAAGTTATCCGACTTTATGACAATTTAATTAATTAACTAATCTAAAATAAAATATAATAATCTAAGTATAATCATAAAAAATATTGTATAATTACAGGTTCATTCTCCATTCGAAGAAAACTGGATTTGTCGTAGAGCACGATTTCATTATGGCAACTTATCTGGCTGATCGGGTAATCGTTTTCTCTGGAACTCCGTCTTTAAATACAACTGCTCATAGTCCACAATCTTTATTAAATGGAATGAATAGATTTTTGGAACTTTTGGGAATTACTTTCCGAAGAGATCCCAATAATTTCAGACCACGGATCAACAAGAATCAATCTGTGAAGGTAATATTTAACAGATTAAAATTATAAATAATAGTTATACAATTTTACACGCCAACTTAATATTTCTGGTATACTGAAAAAACTGTTTCAAGAAAAAAAAAATTTTTGCTTACTAAAGAGCTAATAAAATTTTTTCTTTTAACCAAATTTTGGATCTTTCAAGCATAATGTTTGAAAATTTTGTTTTGCTCAACAAGAGTTTTGGTTGGGACAATAAAAATTTGGTTGGAGAAAAAAAAATTTTGTTAACCGTATGACAACAAAACATTTTATTGGTCCCATAAAACAATTTTTTCATTATACTTTCTCTGCTACATTCTGTACATTGTAATATCAATTATAACAGGTGTACAATATATTTTTTTTTGTTTTTAAATAGGATCTGGAACAAAAGAGAGCAGGACAGTATTTCTTCCTGGAAGAATGATAATATTATTTGCAAAATGGATTGATACCTCGATACCTCAATGGATTGATGGAAGCAACGATCATCTCAATAAGGAAAAAATAATCACGAATGAAAATTAAATCATGATTACATGAAATCAGTTTGCTATAATAAAATTATTATACTTCACGTCAAAAGTTAATAAAACTTTGCATAATTATTTAAAACATTAAAATATATTACATAAATAATAGGGACTTTGAAAAAAAGCGTTTAAGGTTGCTGGAGAAACGAACGAAAAGTAATTTCAATTGCGACATTTTGAGGCACCAAAAATACACAGTTTGAAGTGCCGTATATTTTTACGGCCTCAGAATGTGGGAATTGTCCGTTGCTCCAACAGCCTTAAGTATGCAAAGTTTCGCAAATTAAATACACTTTGGTGTGAAGCCGATCAAAAGTTCCTTTTATGTAAAAATGTAAGATGCGAGCATGAAACTGCACAAACTGAGTTTTACAGATAACCATTGAGATTAGGTTTTATAGATATGCAATTAGTGACTCTTTAGAAATAATTTAAAAATTAAAGTTACTTTTTTACATATTTTAAAAAATGTATCATCAATTTGGAGAACAGAATATGTAAGGAAACTTACTGGCTTTTCATAATTTCTTATGTATAATTTATCAAATAACTGGATGAGGTAAAAAAATAAAGGACTTTAAAGTTACTACTGATTTTTCATTTTTTGAATTAGATAAATAACGCATCAAATTAGATTAGGGAGGCGAACTTAACGATGAAACCAAAATTTCTGTTCGTACAACGTTCTTTGTCCTGGTGGAAAATAAGTATAACTACTTTAGAATTGTTTTTATAAATATATACACAATAACCAGCAAAAAAGTTTAAAAAAAAAAATTACGTTTATTTAACAATCCCTGCTTGATGGACATTATTGTTAAATTAAAATTCATGCCTAAAGTTAATATTATACCACTTAAATCTATTTAACAAGCGAAAAGCTATTTTTTTCTCCGAAATTAATAAAAAAAAACCTCAGGGACGTTAAATTTAAAAGTATGTACATACATACTAATATCTTATATTATTATGGGGAATTAATAAAAACTCAATTTTTTACGAATCCGATTTTTTTGGTATTAATTTATTTACTGTACTATCGCGAATTGAGAAAAGTTTTAAGATACAAGTATGTTCTAAAATATTTCATATTTATTTTGTGCTATGGTTTAGTTTTTGCTCACTACTTTTGATCTACTTTCTTTTTCTAAATGAGGTGTTTCTTCGTTTGAAGGTAAATTTGGTAAATCGTCTCCTTTTGCAGATGCGTGACTCTCGTTGGCAATTTCAGAATTTTCATCCTCAAATGCGTTTGAGCTTGACTCTTTATTTCCATACACTGCAGGGTAATGTGACATGCAAGTCTGCATTAATTCAAAAGCTTTATAACAATCAGATCCTTTTGGTTCAGAAGTCGAGTAATGAAAACAGGAGAAAGCTTCCCGAAATTCAACTCCACAAGGTCCTGTTGCCATTCCTCCGAGACAAGGACAATTCCAGTTTATGTCTCCATTAGCTAATATGAGGCCTGGACTTGGTTCCGGTTCAGGAAGATCTATTTTGCTAGGTACTGCATGCTCTTCTTTAGATGCGAAGATGATTGTATCTTTACCTTCTTTATAAATTACAGGCATGTTTTTCAGTTAATGATCTTTCCTTTTTTTCTGTAAAATAAAAAATCGTAATATTTCAATAATTAAAAAGCACTCAGTATATTTATTATTCACTGGCACAAAGTATGAATATAATAATAATATAATTCTATCGATTCTATGAATGTAAAAAATGTCAGTAGAGTGAAATGTCTTGATGTCGGAAGTTATCGCAAAATCAAATTACATAATTTTCATTTTCTATCTGACTCTAAATTACGTATAAACAATTATTGTAAACGACTTTTCATATTTATGTTTTTCACCCTCCTGAATGAAATAATAAATTTTTAAGGTTAGAGATAAAATTAAGCTCAATTAAATTCATCGAGAAAAAACAGAAAATAATTCCTAAGCTTATTAATTACAAGCTTTGCATTTAATAATTTTTATCTGTTTTTCACTCTCACAAATGTAGATAAATATTTAATAAACTGACTTATTTAATTTATAAAAAGAACGAATTTACCGGATTTTAACTGATTTTGACTTAGAAAACATAAAAGTGATAAAAAATCTCAGGCAGTATGTAGTTTATTCAATACTGAATTAAGAAATTGTAAAGTCACTGACGTTTTGAGAAAAAGGCCAAAGAACGATTTATTTTACTGCAATTGCCTGGAAATCACGAAATCACAAATGATTGCAAACGATTTGAAACGATTACACCAGCACAAAGCACGATTCAACGAATATATAGAGTGACACCGACTTTGGAAAAGTAACTATAATGGGAATGGGGGGGGGGGATAGCGCATAAACCACATACATATGGAATACACACATATGGATACACATATGTACAAACACTACAAACACGTACTGGAGGTTCTCTCTCTTATCCTATCGTATCCTATTCTATTGTATTCTATCCTATCGTATCCTATTGTATGCTATCGTGTCTTATCGTATTCTATTGTATCCTATCGTATCTTGCATTTTTTTCATTGCTTACAATAAATTTAATTATTTTCATTATTTATAATAAATTTAATTTTCATTATTTATAATAAACAATAAAGATGATATTATTTAGCATTTTTAATTGCGCGCGAATAGTAACCAATCGGATGCCGAGCGCGACACATGTGCAGTAGAGTTCGGGGCCCGCGTTGCCGTTGGGAACGCTGCTCAGAAAATGCTTCGTGTGAACCATGCGTGCATGAACCGTATGTGAACACGTAATTTTCGTGTCACCGCATTGTGTATCTGTGTACTGTGTACATTTAGGCCGGCGAGCGTGTGAGAGAGAGCCGTGCGTGTCGCATGAGAGGAAAAAGGAAGGAAGGAAACAGTAGACGACGTCCGACGAGAGACAACGACAGCAGGAGGAAAATAATAAAAAAGTGTCTGCCTTCTTTCACCGGATGAAAATAATCGTCCTTTCGTACCAATGATCCGCACAAATCCAGGACTTAATTACTAAACGAATCGATCGGCGAAGTGTTTTCCCACCTTCTGGGATATAATAATCGTCAACCAAGAAAATTTTCATTGCTCATCCAACCATCAGTCTTTCCATCTCAAAAACATAGACAATATCACGAAATACTCAAAAATACAAAAAAAATCGAAAAGCTCTGCATGTTTCTCGAGAAAACTGGCGTTTTTCGGGAAAATAAGAATTCAACTTGAAAAAAAATTGTTGGATAAGTACGAAAGTCAGAGTATTTAGAGTTCGACGTAGTGTGTCGTACTTAGTGTACAAAAAAATCGTCATCAGAGAATTAAGATTTTTAGTCGCCAAGAAAGGGTGACAAAATTTCAAAGATTTGCATTCTATGAGCACTAAGGACCAAGAGGACCCTGGAGAAGACCTCGCTTCCAGGTACACATTTTATTTGTTGTTCGGAGTAATTTAAAAAATATTTAGATTGAACTTTTTATTTGGCAATAATTTTGAAAGAACATGGCTTAAACTTATATTATGCTTCTTTTTCAGTTCTTTAAAATTTTCACGCGTGTCACGTTTCAATCTTGGATGTCACATTAAGTTTGTTTACGTTGCGTGATTTCCTTGATTTTACTACGTCTTGTTGTGCTATTTATAGTAGATAGAGAAGATTAATTTTCGTTGAGATACCCAGAAGTTAAGATTTTGGATTTTAAGATTATTTGAGTTTTGTATTTTGTTAATGATAAATTTGAAATAGACTGAGATTACATGGAGAATGTGCATAGTCATTCATGAGCTTTTTGTGACCTTGAAGATAATAACTTTTTTGGTTGAGATTTTGGAAAGCCTTTATGCTCTTTGTCCTTTTTGTAGCTTATTGTGATTTATTATTAAACTCGAATGTAGCTATTTCGACAAGGGAATTGTAAGATATTTTATTAGTTTCCGATGATAAACTTTATTTAAATAATTTGAACACATTGTAATTGTTTCCTAAATATTTGATATTTTTTAATATTTCGAATCATCTTATCTTGCTCTTATTAAATTAATTTTAATTAAACAGTCTATGATTATATAATGATTGTATTTCTTATATTTAAATAGACTAACTATTATTACTAATAGTACCTAAATAATTTTCAGGGTTGGAGCCGAGAGCCCTTGTAGCGATATGAAGCGAGCTGCTGCAAAAAAACTAATTGAGCGATATTTTTATCAACTCACAGATGGTTGTGGAAATCCCCAGTGTGATAATCAAAACTGCTTTTCTAGTGGAAAGGTATTAAATAAATTAACTATGAACAAATTGGAAAACATAGATTTATCTTTGGCAGCGTAGAAAACTTCTGCAGATGTGCAGTAGATTTAGCCTTGCTTTCATTTTTAAGAAACTAAAATAATAATTTGGTTTGTTCTCAGGTCACAAACCTCACACCAAATCAAGCAGCAGCTCAGGCGATTCAGCTCTTTTCACAGGAAGCGAGGCTTTGCGATGGCACACAACCAAGCAAAGTCGCTAGGACGACTCTTGAACCAGGCCCAGCCTCCCTGGCAAAAAGTCTCCCAGTGAAGAACGTGAATCCCACCTGTTCCGTCGAAGGTACACAAACTTCTGTCTCAGGCGAAGTTTTGCAGAATAACCACCAAAATCCAAATTCCACCGAAAATCTTTCCACACCCAATCCTTCCAACAAAAATGCCTCCGGAGACGATAAGTCGAACTCAGGAAAAATGCAGATCGTTGTCGAGATCGTGGATTCAAGTCTTCCGCTCAAAGCGGAAAATCCACAATTTGAAATTAATCAGAACATTAGCCCAAATCAAAATACGGAAGCTCAAGTTAATCCTCAACCCAAAACTAAAATAAATTCGATACATTCTCATAAAACAAAAAGAAAATCTCTCAGAAAAACTGAAAGAGATCATACGATTTTAGGTAAAAATTCACCTAAAGAATCCAACAAAATAATTAGTAGAAAGAAACCGCGGGTATTAAAGTCAAAATTGGAAAGGAAAGTTCTATCGAAATCTATTTTTAGCGAGGACGATGATGAAAGTATCGACATTGATTTCCCACCAAAAAAAAGGGCGCGCCATACTACCAAATCTAAAAGGAATCAAGAAACTTCGAGCTTCGCTCAAATTTTAAAACCTAATGAGGTTTACGTATCGAAAAGAAGATATAGGAGACGTTTTAAGGGAAAAGTAAAGAAAAATATGAGAATGACCAAAAGAAAGCGAACTGAGACGAAAAGGCGACCCTATCGATGTAAAAATCCCGGAAGGTGCGGAAAACATCGCGTGAATCGATTTGTTGCTAAATTATTTGTATTAGCACTTTATTTGAAGTATATCGACGCGAGAAGATACATAAACTCTGCTTCGATTGTTTGAAATTTGAATTATTCCAAATTTATTCAGTTCGACTCATCGCTCACGGATTTCCCTTTATGTTGTTAAAGTCATGAAATTCCTTTTCCTATGTATGAATCCTATTCTCCAATAAATTGAATAAATCTTTTTCAATGTCCTTGGATCATTTTCTTTTAAGTTTTTGGATTTTATACGGTCCGTTAAATTTTATTTTTTAAAGGATTCAAACAGAAGCTTTTTAAATTGGAAGACTCTTTAATTCCAAATTGTCTTCTAAATAAAATCAAGTTCACAAAAAATATAGAGTATAAATGTTTTAAAAATAGGGAAGGAGGAACCGTACCTTACAGAAGCGAAGCTCTTGGAAATAATAGAGACATGCAAAACCGAAGGGTCGTATTCTCTCCTAATTCGAACCTTAGGCGAGGTTTTCTCCTCAGCGGAATCTTTAAGTCGGAGTTTTCAAAAGACAGAGAAAAACGATTCACCTTTGGCAGCTTTACTAGATAGAGCACCTGTTTCGTTACTGAGACCTCCTGGAGATTTAAATAAGGAAGCTGTGAGATCTCTCCAAGGAGAGGATAAGGAAGAAGATAGCAGCGATCCATCACCTGCGATTCCACAACCTGATGATACTAGTGTTGATCTTCCTGCTGTTCGAAGAGCTTTCAAGGCTTTGTGGTCATTGCCAGGTATTATAAAAAAAATTCTGCTAATAAAAGATAATTAAATAAATTTAAATCTTTATCTTAAATTTAATCTTTATCTTTAAATTTAATCTTTATCGTTCTAGGTGATGCTTTTGAATCAGCCTTGGTCCATGCCCTAGTCACGCTGGCCGATACTATAGAACTAGACTTAAGGGTATTTGGAATAATGCCTTCTGATAGTACCGATACTTTGTTAAATGTGTTTCTAATAGTATTTGAAATTCCTGTTTTGGGAACCAGCGATTATTTAGAACTAGCTCTTCATATGTTGTGCAAAGCTGCTAGTTGTTTGCCTCTTTCTGCCCAAGCAAAATTGGCACGGATTTGGGCCAGACATTGCAAACCAAGACTTGAAGGTCTTCTTCAATCTCTTCAACAACTTATAACAGTCAAGGTAATTTGGAAACTAATAAACAAACTTTAAAAATCTAATAGATATAGAGAATACAATTTTTTTTCTTAACAGGTTATTGGTGGATCTTTCACACGTGATTACTGCGTTCAGGATGCGGACACCATAACGGCACCTACGAAAGTGATGAAAATACTCTACTATGCTAGCATTTTAGGCGGAGAACTAGACTCACTTGAATTATCACGGGATGAAGACGTCGATACGACGAGTCCTGATAAAGTTGGCGCAAAGCCAACGAGTTCACAGACAAATCAGGTTCATATTTACATTCAATTCACCCTCTTTACAAAGAATGAAATTATACATGAATTAACGAAATATTTAAAATTTTTTCTGCAGGATCCTTTGGCAAAAGCACTTGGAATTTCCTCTTTAGATGCTCGTAAACCTTTTATTTCCTTCACGGAGTTTTACAATGAACCACTAAGTGACGCCGTAGAAATGGACAAGGACTTTGCTTATTACAAAAGCGATCAACCAATGAAATTTAGTTTCATGAACTTTGCTTTTATTCTCACTCCTGCCACCAAAACACTGGGTCTCTATTATGATAATCGAATAAGGATGTATAGCGAACGACGAATGAGTTTTCTTCAAACTGTTGTGGGTCAGCCTACGAATCCATATCTCAGATTAAAGGTATGCAGATTTTGGGCACTTTTAAAGTTTGAAAATGTCTGTCTTATGCATATTTATTCTTCTTTAGGTTCGGAGAGATCATTTGATAGATGACGCTTTGGTGGAATTAGAAATGGTAGCGATGGAAAATCCCACGGATCTTAAAAAACAGCTCGTTGTGGAATTTGAAGGTGAGCAAGGAGTTGACGAAGGTGGAGTTTCAAAGGAATTTTTCCAGTTGGTTGTGGAAGAAATTTTTAATCCTGACTACGGCATGTTCACGATGCAGGTACTTATAATGTGAAGTTTTTCTTAATAAATTTTAAGGACCTAAAATTAGAATTCCTAAATTTTTCAATACTTTCCATCTTTACAGGAAGACACACAAACTACGTGGTTTAACCCCACATCTTTCGAAAGCGATGCTCAATTCACGTTAATCGGAGTGGTCCTTGGCCTCGCAATCTATAACAACGTTATTTTAGATGTTCGTTTTCCAATGGTGGTTTATAGAAAACTCTTGGGAAGAAAAGGAAGTTACGCAGATTTAGAAGATTGGAGTCCAAATCTTTTTAGAACACTCTCAGACATAATGAATTACACTGCAGACGATATGCCTGAGACGTTTATGCAGACTTTCAGGGTTGGCTACAAGTAAGTAGATTTCTTAGAATATACTAATACTAATAAAGGAATTTATTGTTAAGACACCAGCCTGACACTGTTTTTTCTGCTTTTCGTTACAGAGATGTTTTTGGTTCAGTTCTATTTCACGATCTAAAGGAAAATGGAGACGAGCTTTATGTTAATCAGGAAAATAAGAGGGAATTCGTCGATCTGTACGCCGACTTCTTATTGAATAAGTCAGTCGAAAGACAATTCAAAGCTTTTAGACGTGGTTTTCAAATGGTAACGGACGAAAGTCCACTTGCCTTGCTTTTTAGGCCTGAAGAAATTGAACAGGTAACTATTAGCTGTGAATTTTTTATTTACTCTTTAAAAAAAAAATTGCACTTTTAAATTTGCCTTATTTTTCTCAGCTCGTGTGTGGGAGTAAAATATTCGATTTTGCTGAACTTGAGGCAGCGACAGAATACGAAGGTGGATATACAGTTGAGAGCGAAGCGGTTAAAAACTTTTGGACAGTGGCGCATTCTTTACCTGCGGAAAGTCAACGACGACTTCTTCAATTTACTACAGGTAGTGATCGAGTTCCTGTCGGTGGGCTGTCCAGATTAAAAATGGTGATTGCTCGTCACGGACCTGACTCTGATAGGTAATTAAGATTTTACTAAAAAGAATTTCAATTTAAATTATAAATTATCGTTTCATTTAAATTGTAATTTATGGCTTTTCTTTCAGGTTACCAATAGCACACACTTGTTTCAACGTGCTGTTACTTCCAGATTACAACACAATTGAAAAACTACAAGACAGGCTTTTAAAAGCGATAAATTACTCAAAAGGCTTCGGCATGCTGTGAGCTCAAATTTTTTCTCGAGGGAAGATCCCGACGCATCTTAATTCCCTCCCCTATTTATTTAAATCCGCGGACTTTTATGCGTATTCGAGATATGCAAAAGGGACGTTTACCCAATCAGTGATCGAGCTTGAGGTTCGAGAGAGATTTTCAAAGTAATAATGCTCTCTCGAGGGTTAAGTTTAAACAGTGTACAAAATATAAATCAATCAGATTCTTTTTCTTTTGCAAGAATCGTGGAGTTTACCACGATTCTTTATTTTGGTTTTTTTTAGAGGATTTTTCGAAGGCGAGTGCGTTTTTAAAGTTTTTTAAGGAAGACGAGACTGAGGACATGAAGAGTATAACCGAGACCCCAAAGACACACGAACTGCGTGACTGTGATGTGAGAGAGAATGGAGAATGCCGAGCGAGCTGTCGATGTAGATTGTAAACGTAGGAGAAAAATATTAAATAGACTACCGAAACCGAAGCTCAAATCAAATGATGCCGAATGCAGAGTGACGGTGGCGAATTTGGGAATATATATGAGATAAAAATAAATGAAAACAATAAATTCTAAAAATGATACGTTAAAGAAACTTTTCTAAGGAAACTGGAAAATGGAAAGCGGAGAACGAAAATAATTGTTTACTGTCCTACTGTTTTTTTTATTCAGTTTCGTCTTACGCTACAATCATTCTCGATAATCGATCAAGGCAAATTTGTATAAAGATTTGTAATTAGCGACTTTCTAAAACACGCACTCCGAGTTTACCTTAGTCGTGTGACAATAAAGATCAATCAAAAGGCACTTGGTTCCTTTAGAGTAAAATATTCTTAATTTTAAGTTTTTAAAACTTAGTATAAATGTGTTTAAAAAACGCGGTAGTAGAAAAGATGATATAAAATTAAATTATTAACGGAGCTGGGTCGCAAGAGCATGAGATTCAAGTGTATATTTCTTCTATGATAGTTTTTTTTCACTTCCATAAATCTAATTCAGTTAAAACTTACTGCTCGGCTCCAATTATATTTTCTACTTTAGTCGGATAAACTCCCATTCTTTTAAAACTCTATAAAAGAATCAGATCTCTTTTAAATTTGTATAAGACACGAAGATAAAAATATAAAATTAAATTATTACCTAACATTCTAGAATGGACGGACTTTTGTTATCTGAACGGACGGAGTTCAATAAGGCAACACCATTAAATTGAAGTTAAAATTATATATAAAAATTGTCTGTTAAAAATCAAAGCAAGGTGTTGCCTTAATTTTGAGATAAGCCACGAATTTCCAATTGGATTTAAAATCGAAAATTGAAAATGGCAATAAAATGCATCGTTTGTACAAGTATTTACACCGAAGGACATGAACGTTGCTAGCTTTGTAGGATAATTGTGTTTTCACGTAGTGAAATACCAAAAGATCGCCATTGTTGATAGGAGAATTCCGGAGATAGATAATCCAGAGGCTCCATTGCATCTGTTACGGAAGTAACAGATGCACCAGGTCACTTCGTCGTAGTAGTCTCGGTGAATATCGAGCTCATGAATACTGTTGTTTACGTAGTGACCGAGTCTAACATCTTTGGCAGCTGTACGACAACCTTCATATCGGTCTGCAGGCATATCAGTTCTGAAGGCACGAACCGAACTTAGACACTCTCGAGTAATTATTGTTTCAGCTGGAAAGAAAAGAATTTTCCAATGATATTTTCTTTTAAACTTTGGAATTTAAATTATAAACAATTCTTTTTTACCTCCTTTTCTTTCGATGATTTTCACGCATTTATCATCTTGCTCAGGACAAGATTCAGCCCAGTAAAGCCAACTTAATTCAGGTCCACATCCTGGGTGATTACTGTTACATTTGTAGCAGTAAAGACTTTCCCCTATAAAAAGAAGTTGCTTGTTTGCAGTCCATGAATTAATTAAGATATTTTGAACATTCAATTGTCATAAATCTGATAAAAAATAAAATCTCAGGGCCGATTCCACCAATTGTGATTAAATTTTTATCCTTGATTAACTTAAGTTAATCAATACTTTGCGTACGCAAATCAAAGATCAATAATTTTAAATAAAGTAAACAAAATGTAAACCATTTTTTCATTAAGAAAATAAATTTATTTATTTATCTAAAGTATAAAAAATTAGTAGCAAAAACAAATATTTTTCATTATCAACAAATTCTTACATTCATAAGAGAATAAAAAAAACTACAAGAAATAACCAGATGCTTTTAAATTTTTACAAAAATAATATTCCTACTCTAAAATACATTTAGAGTAGGAATATTATTTATAATTTTTAAAGTAATTTATTGATTAAACAAAAATATAGGAAATAATTCCATTCCGCATCAACAGGTTATTATAACCTATAAACGAAAGGTTCAACAATTTTCGATAAAACAACAACTTAAAAAATACAAAAACACTCATGTTTTGAAAATCATTAAAACTATTTTTGATTTATGAATAAACTCCCTTTTTAAATTAATTACTCGAAAAATTACTCTTAACGAAGCCACGCCCTCCAGAAGTTTGGTATTTTAATTTAAAAAAGATTTTAAATATCAGAATATTTACCTTCTTTGGCTAAAAAACTCAACAAGAGAAAAACACACACGGCTTTTGTCCACATTTTGTCTTTTTAAACTCTCTTAAACAACAATTATTTTGGCAACAATTCTAAACAATAATTTGTTTACTCCACACCTTAAAACCTCACCAAGTTCGACTCATTGACAGATTGACTCAAATTTGAAAAGTGGGGGTTTAGTAACTGTTTAGTAACTTCTAGTAATATCCGGAAAGTAACACTCTGCAAATTGAAGTTCCTAGATTCAGTTAAGCACGGACTAGTGATATTTATTTTGTACAGGGAAAATGTTTACCAGACTTACAATTAGAACGCGATTTTGAGATTTACTTTCCGGAGCAAAGAGTGACATTTCGTTTTTCAAGTTTTTAGTTGCAAAAGTTAATATCCAAGAGTAAAAATGGTAAAGTTATATATTTTTATTGATATTCGTTATCAGTGTGAAGCATTGGTATATATTTTAACTTAATTTTCACAAGGAATTGTTTTCTTTAAAGAGCAAATATCTTCTTCGAGGTTATGTGCTTAAATTTTCTTCATCTGAAAGAAAATTTTAATTTGTTTTATAATAAATATAATATTACATTATATTTAAAAGGACTTTAACGATCATTTGTAATAATATAATCTATTTTTAACTTTACATATTATTTTGACGCAATTATGTTTTTTTTTGGGATATTTACATAAAAAAATTGTATTTTTTAATAGTATTTCTTTTAAAAAGAGCTTTAATAACAATTTAATTAAACTATATAGATTAATTTCCTTCAATATCTAATATTTATCATTTTTTTTTAATAAATCTACTATCTTTGTCTTCAAAAGCTGGAATTGTTAAAAAATGTGAATTTCATTATAAAAATATCATTATAAAAATAAATGTTAAGTTACAATTAATGTATTAAACAATGAATCATTTTTTAAACAGAGTTTCGGTTACGCCGCCGCGAACGTAAAGCCCCAACTTCAGCAAAATGAATTTGGCATGGGAGACGTTAATTATGGAATTAAAAGCCCTATGGTTGCAGGGTGAGTAATCAATAAAATATTTCTAATTAAAATAATATAAAAAATGTTAAACTGAAATATATTTCCTTCGAGGGAAAAAAATTCGAAATTACCGTGTTTTAATATATTTTATTTTTCAGGTTGGGAGCAACAAGACAGAAATTAGGATTCAGTCATCCTCTCGAAGGTTCCGAGAAAATGGTACGATATCCCAAAATTTTTTAAACTTCGTAGAAGTGTAATTTTAAAGTAAATATTAATATTATTAAAAAATATTTCGTATTGAAATTTAATTTAAAATACTTGCCTTGTTTTAATAGTTCACCAAGAACAAGGAACGAATGGACATGGTCATGCTGCGAAATGCCCAGGGCTTACACGCTCCAATGAGATTGGCAATGGAAATTAAAGCTGCAGAAAGAGTAGGCAGACTTCCATTTTTGCCCTCTTCAATGGCAATGCGAGATTCGCTTCTTGGAAAAGACGTAGAAATTGGGTATTTATTCCTTATTTTCCGTATCTTATCTTCAGAAAATGACACTATTATATTTATTATTCAAATTACCACTTGTTAATATACTTTTTCGTTAATATTTAATTCAATATTTTTACAGTTTCGAGGACATTCTCAATACTCCAGAATTTAGAGAACAAATGGGTCAACCACACGCTGTTGTAGAAAAAAGTCTCGGAATTCTGTAAGATTAGTGTTTATTTGCTTTCTTTTTTATCGATAAAAATAAAACAGGTTCGTAATTATTAATGTACGACTTAATTGCAAAAAAACTAGATTCAATCTTTTCCTGCCTCTCCTTCAATGCAAAAATATAATTATTTAAAGACTTCATTGTTTGTGTATAGTTTTAGAAAAAAATTAATCCATAGCATCTATTTGTCGGGCCAAACGAGATCATTTACTCGAATTCTGCAGATCTTTTTCACTTCTTCAATTCCTAGATTAATTTCAACTTCTCGGGAATTTTTCACACGAATTTGTATTGCTGAGAGGATTGCTTGCATTTTGTTTTCTCGGGCACAAATCACGAAAGGGAACTGGAATTTTTCCTTGTATCTAAAAATTAGAAATATAAAAAATTAGAAATGTACTATTAAATTTTTCAGTTTAAAATTAAAGCTCTACCACTAAATTTGAAATAGTTTTAGTAAAAACTTACACGCTGTTATGATTGCTCAAAGTCTGTTTTTCTTCTGTAGTTAAACTATCAAGACCCGCTAATTTTTGTTCATTCCGAGATTCTTCAGTGAGTTTCCCTTCATCCAAAAGTTTTCCTGCTAACTCTGGATGCTTTTGTAAAATAACTTCCTTGTCTGAAATAATAAAATAGAAGAATATTACAGGAACGAGATTTCATATTACATTATAAAGCACATTAGTAAATTAGATAAATACCGAGAATTTTAAGTTTATCTAAGTAAATATCAAAGGCTCTTTTCAAAGCTTCACAAGAGGCAAAAGGTCGTTTGGTAGCGACTTCTTTCGCAGCTTCAGGACAATGTTCGATCACATTTCCAAATAGCCACTCAAATTGTTCATTTGGTAACGCATTCACTTCTGTGATACTCAAAATTCCACCGGTAGACATTTTTCTTAAATTCTGAAAAGAAATTAAATTTTAAATTTTTATTTACATTATACAATTTTATATAATTTAGATTATTCTTTGCTACACGAAATATCTGTGATACTTACAATCGTTAGCACTTGCCGAAGAGCAACTAATCGCTTTTCATGGACTTATCTGTTTTCAGTTAATGAACCAGAATTTCATTCGTCACAAGAAACGTGAACCTCATTGGGGAAAAAGTTTTATCTGTGTACAATTATATATGTGTACCAACACTTCCAGACTGTGTAAATTGTATTAACGCACACACACATACACACACAATTAAGAGAGAAGTTCTGACAAGTTCTGATTAATGCAAGTGGCATTTTACAAGCGCAACTCGTACCGTTTTTACATCATGATCACGTGTCGAAGTATTTTTATTAAAATCAGCTTACAAAGCACAAGAAATAAGTACTGATATGAAATTAATATATTTTTGTGAAAAAAAAAAGATTTTCCAGTTTTTTGTGCCTTTAACTTTTAAATTTTAGAAATTTTTAATTTAAAAAGAATCTTAAATTAAAATTTCTTAGAGAATTAGTACAAGAATAAAATAAGAAAAAGTAGTGTATATTTAAATGTGTAATTAAAAAAGAAAAAAGTTATCTGTGTAGCAATTGTGGAAGGAATTTAGATATGTCGGTATACATATATATTGAAGTAGAATAATTTCTTCAGCTTCCTGAAAGATGTCGCTACTCGTTTTTAATTTCCTATCAAAGATAATTTTGAATTCAATATTGTAATTTACACAGTTTCAATTCATAATTTTTAATTTATTTTAACTCCGAAAAAATGTACAAAAGAAGCACATTTTTTACTCTAAAACAAGTTTCTGCTGATTCTTTAATTCTATGTACGTAATCATTTTACTTTTCAGGTCTAAAACTTCGCATTAGTTATAATTAGCCAAGTTATAAGTTAGTTATAAGTTATAAGTGATAAATTATTATTATTAGTGATATATTATTATTAGTTATAAATTATTAGTTATAAGTTATAAGTTAGTGTTAGCCAAGTTATAATGTAAATATTCGAATTCTTCATTTTACTCAACAAATATTTAATTTGGAATTTTTTCCCTCTATAGAATTAAACAATGTTTCACTAGAATTATGCATACAGAGCGGAAAAATATCTAATTCAAATATTTTTTAAGTAAAATGAAAATATTGAATTTTGAAGTCAGATTTTCAATTCTTCGTTTTATACAAAAAGTATCGAAATTAAATATTTTTTCGCTCTATACGCAGTTTTATATTTGAGCGCCACAGAGCGAAAAAATATTTATCTATAATTTTCGTTGAGTAAAATGGAGAATTAAATTTTGAACTTAACACTTGGGTCCAACGCCCTTAATACAAAAAGTAGCGAAATTAAATATTTTTTCGCTCTGTACGCAGTTATATATTTGAAAAAAGATTAGCGCCACAGAGCGAAAAAATATTTATCTACAATTTTCATTGAGTAATATGGAGAATAGGATTTTAGCTTAACTCTTGAGTCCAACGCCCTTAATAAATAGATAAACAAATTTGAAAATAAGTTTGAGGTTTCTGAATGTAATTCTGTAATTCATGAAGTTTCTGGTTACGTCTTTTTATTAGTTTTCATCGGCAGATTATCCCTTCGGAGGCGTCAATTCTCGATTCCGAAACTTTATAGCCCCTATAAAAGTATCTATTTGTTGTTTTCGGTCCTGGTCGAATCTCTGAAGTTTGAAGTCTGGACCAGCTTTTTGAATGAACAAAAAGTATATTTGAAATTCTAAAGAACCTAAATTTAAAGGATTTCGTGGTATACCATTATCCTGCAGTATATAGTATATATTATATTCGACAGTATACACGAAGCCATTTTCGAATTCATGGGTCCAATTATGATCCAGATGCCGACTAACATCCTTTTCAATTCTTTTCATATTCTCAAACCGAAGAAACTCCTTTTCTTCCTCTTTCTATTTTTTTTTACTTTTTTTCCTTTTTTCTTCCGGCTTTCAGGTTCCATATCCTGAATTCCGATTTCCTAGTTATTCTGAATTCCATATTATTAATAATTTAATTTGTAAAACAATATTGATATCTCATTCAAAAGTGTTCTTGAGTCTTTCCCAATATTTAAAATTCTAAACTACAATTTTGATTTTATTTAAGGGTGTAAGTTATAAACAAAAAATTCGATTTCTTCATTTTACTCAACAAATATTTATTTTGGAATTTTTTCCCTCTATAGAATTAATCAATTTTTAATTAGAATTATGCGTACAGAGCGAGAGAATATCTAGTTTAAATATTTTTCATTGAATTTTGATGTCAGATTTTTAATTCTTCGTTTTAGGCAAAAAGTATCGACATTAAATATTTTTTCGCTCTGTACGCAGTCTTATATTTGAAAAAAGATTAGTGCTACAGAGCGAAAAAATATTTATCTATAATTTTCTTTGAGTAAAATGGAGAATTGAATTTTGAACACTTGGGTCCAACGCTCTTTTAATACTCGTTTTATAACAAAATGTTATTGTTATATACAATACAGATCAGTTATCTAAAACCATGTTGGTGGGTCCATATAGAATAAGCCCTGGTTCTAGATTTAAATCCTAATACTATGTAATCTAATAATCTATAAGAGTAAATATAATATAATTATATTTACTAATATACACACTAATATAATTCTCGGCAGTTCCACTATATCCTATATATATATATATTATAGTCTATATTTTGTAACTGTAGAAGGATGAGGAGACGAAGGTGGCAACGAGTCCCAGGGGAGCCCTTGAGTTAACTACCAGATCGATGTCCAACCCCAACTCGTCCACACCCCCTGGAAGCGTCGCCACTTCGAATCTCTACAAACATCACGAACCCACCCCTCCACGATTATCCCCACGCCTTCTGAGGCCCCCACCCCTTGTTTTTTTCATACTTTGGTTCTCCAGAATCACAATTCAAGTTTCCGAGCAAACTACCGCAGAACAATTTTACTATCGTTTCACTTCGTTTCTCACCCACTATATGTAACATATATTGTAGATTTCTTTCCGGGTGTTACGTTATACGAAATCAAATTAGAGAGGTGTGAGGTTTAATTTATCACGCAGAGAGGAAAAATTTGTTTAATTTTTTTCTTCGAGTAGCACACGATTTAAATCGATTTTAAAGTCATTCTAAAGGTGTTGGAGGAGCCAAATTATAAACCAAAAATTCGATTTCTTCATTTTACTCAATAAATATTAAATATTGAATTTTTTCCTTTTGTAGAATTAATCAATTTTTAACTAAAATTGTGCGTACAGAGCGATAAAATATCTAATTTAAATATTTTTTAATTAAAATGAAAATATTGAATTTTGACGTTAGATTTTGAATTCTTCGTTTTATGCAAAAAGTATCGAAACTAAATATTTTTTCGCTCTGTACGCAGTCTTATATTTGAAAAAAGATTAGTGCTACAGAGCGAAAAAATATTTATCTATAATTTTCGTTGAGTAAAATGGAGAATAGAATTTCGAGCTTTAATACTTGGGTCCAACGCCCAAGAAATATTTTATCAAGAATAAATGGTGGCTCTGTTTCGTTGAAAATAAAGTATTCTCTTTAGTAAAATTTTTCACTCTTCTGTTAATTCAGATTTTAGTTTGAGAACAAAATCTTAGCTTATATAAATTCTCAACAGGAAACAAAACGTGAGTTGATATCAAGTATAGTTAAGTTTACCTAGGCCTTACTATCAACGTCGAAACGAATGTTCTGAGATTCCATGAACCAAAAGACCTTCGATAAGAGTGTGTACATTAAACAAAAAAAAAAAGAAAGAAAATAAAAAAAAATTCAACAAATTTCACGTCTGGATTAATCCTTAGATAAGCATAACAGATATCAAATTTTTTTTCTCTATGAAAGAGACTTCTAGAAAATATTCCCTTTTTAACTTTAATTGAATTTCTAGATTTTATCTCGGATTTTGTACTCTACAAATTATATTAAAATATTTCTATGAATAGTATACAATAAATTATTAATTTTAATTATTAATTTTAATTACTAATTTTAAAGGAATAAAAAATCAGTACACCAAAATTATTAAACATAAGTACGTATATTTTCGACATTTTCTGCTACTTACAAATCATCCTAACATAAAAATAAGAATAATATTTACTAAGCCTGTAAGTATTGAATAATAATAATAATAGATTATACAATAACATTAGTTAGCTGTATTACTCGATATTATTATCGAAATTTCAATCATACTCATAACATTATTATCACAGTGGATATATACAATAATAACTTATAAATTCCTCACATTATAGATTACTTATTTATAATACATATAGTGTATATAAGGTATACATTTATACAATATACTTTATATACATTACATTAAGTATTATAAATATAGAATGCGTGTAATAATGTAAGTATGTACATATCAAAACAGATCCGTGTGAAATCTCTCATTCATTATTTGGAAGTCATTCAAAACATAATATCATATAATGAGTTAACAGTGTTAACACTCAAGGCACGCGACAGTTTTATAATTATGGGTAATAACATCTGATTATTTATAATTGTATGGTTTTTAATTTTCCTAGTTTATACGGATAAATCAGATTACGTCAAAAAGATCAATTAAGTTTTATAATTTTTTTAGTAAGGCTGAAATTACGTATGTCATATGTACATAAAATTTCATAGGAGGTCTTTCGATTTTAACATAGAAAATTTATATAAAAGTGAAAAGGAGAAGAAATTAAATAGATTTTTCAAATTTTTTTTTCTTTCTTTTAGAATCGTTGTCTCTCGATTTTCCTTCTCCTAAAATAAATAAACGGAATAAAATTATCCCCATATACGAATAATTATTGAAGAAATTTAAATTGAAATCTCATTTTTAATAAAGGGTATTTATAAAAAGCCCTGTCCCTAATAAAAATTTGTTTGAAATCGTTTTTCCTCTGGAAAATAAAAAATTTTTATTCGGGACATTTTTCACGTAGGATGTGTATTTTTTGAGATATTTCGATGTCTCAAGTTAAAAAACTCACCCTGTATATTAATATTTATAGAGCTTTTCGAAATAGAGTTGAAATCCAGAATAATACTCCTTTCTAAAATAAATAACCCTGAATTTAAAATTTGATTTGAAAAATTAATTCTATAAACATATTTAATATTTAATGCCTCTTCTGACCTTACATTACCATTAAATGTGTAAACTATATACGCAGAGAAGTATAATACATTATACAAAAATTTAGTTATATACAATCCAATCCCGAAGACATTATTCTACTTTAGTATTATTTTCAAGAAATATTTTTTTAGTTTTCAATTATAGGTGAAGTTCGAAATTAAATTATTATACGGCTATACAATTGATAAAGCGGAAATTGAGAATAAACTACAAATCTACTTCGATATTGATTTTACACTTAAATATAATTTTCTCAGCGAAAGAAAAAAGTTTGATAGAATTTGTTATTAGCTCTAAGAATAAATATGGAACTGCAGTGTTTTTGTTTGTTTCATATTTATTCACAATAAAATTCTTATCAAATTTTTCCTTGTTGTAAATAAATAAACTCTATTCTAAAAAAAAAAAAATGAAATTTGCTATTATAATGTCAACATTTATGGATGAGTGGAATATGAAAACAGATTTTCAATAATATTTTTACAAATTCTTGTGCAGAAATTGTCATATACCTATGTTCGTGATTACCGACTAGGGCTTGATCCAATTTGACTATCTAATCCCAATAGCGAAAAACTGTGGCCCATACTCATACCAGTTATATTATTTTTAACAAAAAATAATATATTTCGAGCAACAAGTTTATTTGGTTGAATCAATTAAACATAAAGTATCAAACATATAATTACTTTGAATTTTATATTTATATTATTTTCATATTAATTAAAATAAAAGCAAAGTCTGATTATATTAATTTGTCTTTATATTTAATGATTGAGCGCCAAATAAGGGACTGCCTTGATTATGAGTCTGGCCAGTGCCACAGTAAAATTTCTGCACGGGTTCTAATTGGGATTAGATGTGATTGGGCCAAATTTCGAGATCTTTTTCCGAACTGGATAGTCACAATCCCAGGACTGAGTGGGTGTGATGTGGATGATGAGGAGGGTGACTAGGATGAGTTGTATGTAAAGAGGGTGGAGGGTGACCCAGTGCAAGTGGATGAGGAGCATGAGGAGTCAATGGAGGAGTCGCTCCATTTTGCATGAGACTTCCGATCATGGTACTCATTCCTGAAAATCCAAGACTAGCCATACTTCCGACAAGTTGTTCCGTTGTTGGCTTCACGTCCTTTTGTTCAAGTTCGTCTCGCTTCTTGGACTGCTTGCGTTCTTTTGCCCTTCGGTTTTGAAACCAAATTTTCACCTAGAATCAGAAAAGAGACATTTCTCATTATTCAGTTCCTGTTAATAGTTAGTATAATAAAAATATTTTGTGCGACAATTAAAGGTGTTGGAGCTAAGATCTAATCTAAAAATTCGAATTCCTCATTTTACTTGAAAAATATTAAATTTAGAATTTTTTCCTTTTGTAGAATTAAACAATTTTCAACTAAAACTATGCGTACAGAGCCAGAAAATATCTAATTCAAATATTTTTTACGTAAAATGAAAATATTGAATTTTGAAGTCAGATTTTGAATTTTTCGTTTTATGTAAAAAGTTTCGAAACTAAATATTTTTTCGCTCTGTACGCAGTCTTATATTTGAAAAAAGATTAGTGCTACAGAGCGAAAAAATATTTATCTACAATTTTTGTTGAGTAAAATGAAGAATTGAATTTTGAACTTAATATTTGGATCCAACGCCCTTAAGTTATTGACCTTTATGAATAGTCCTTTAAAAGAAGTTTGAAAAATCGACAGTTTAGAGTTGAAGAAATAAAAATCGCATAAAGATCTTTTTTTTCAATAAAAGCAAGAAATTAATGGTTTTAGATAAGAAGTTTTGTGCGTCATAACTCGAGGTCCTTTCTTTCAAATAAAATTTTGACGTTTCACTTCTGAGAATGCTATTTCAGAGCATTATTGTCAGAGTGAGTCGATATATAACCCACGGCATTCCTTAATTTATTGCCACGTTAATTGATCCGGAGTGTTCAGTCTTTCTGAAAGTGACATACCTGTCGTTCTGAGAGGGCAAGATTGGCCGCTAGTTCCGCTTTACGACGAATCGTGATGTAACGACTGTAATGAAATTCCTTTTCTAGTTCCAGCCTTTGATGATCCGTGTAGACTACTCTGTATTTGTCCTTTGTTCTTGTCTTCCCTGTAACATCAAAATCAATTTTTACATTACTTATTCCATCCAATAAGTAAATTATGATATTAATAATTAAATTAAGGGTGTTGGAGCCAAGTTCTGATCTAAAAATTCGATTTCTTCATTTTACTCAACAAATATTAAATTTGGAATTTTTTCCCTCTGTAGAATTCATCAATTTATAACTAAAATTATGCGTACAGAGAGCAAATATCTAATTCAAATATTTTTTAAGTAAAACGAAAATATCCAATTTTGTAGATTTTTAATTCTTCATTTTATGCACAAAGTATTGAAATTAAATATTTTTTCCCTCTGTACGCAGTTTTATATTTGAAAAAAGATTAGTGGTACAGAGCGAAAAAATATTTATCTAAAATTTTCGTTAAGTAAAATGGAGAATTGAATTTTGAGCTCAACACTTGGGTCCAACGACCTTAATAGAAAAAAAATGATTAAAATAATTTCGGGCAATAATCATGCAAAATCGTAACAATTTATATACCATAATATAATCCAACAAGTTTATTATGAATAACTAAATTAAGGGTGTTGGAAGCAAGTTCTAATCTAAAAATTCAATTTCTTCATTTTACTCAACAAATATTAAATTGGGAATTTTTTCCCTCTGTAGAATTAATCAATTTTTAACTGGAATTATGCGTACAGAGAAAATATCTAGGTTAAATATTTTTTAAGTAAAATGAAAATATTGAATTTTGAAGATTTTGAATTCTTCGTTTTGTAAAAAAAGTATCGAAATTAAATATTTTTTCGCTCTATACGCAGTCCTATATTTGAAAAAAGATTAGCGCTACAGAGCGAAAAAATATTTATCTACAATTTTAATTAAGTAAAATGGAGAATAGAATTTTGAGCTCAACACTTGCGTCCAACGCCCTTAATACAAAAAATAATAATTACAATAATTTCGGGCAATAATCATGCGACACCATAACAATTTATATACCATAATATATTCCAACAAGTAAATTATGAATAATTAAATTAAGGGTCTGGAACCGAGTGCTAATCTAAAAATTCGATTTCTTCGTTTTACTCAACAAATATTAAATTTATAATTTTTTCTCTCTGTAGAATTAATCAATTTATAACTAGAATTATGCGTACAGAGAAAATATCTAGTTAAAATATTTTTTAAGTAAAATGAAACTATTCAATTAGAGAGGATTTTTCAAGTTAGATTTTTAATTCTTCGTTTTATGCAAAAAGTATTGAAAATAAATATTTTTACGCTCTGTACGCAGTTTTATATTTGAAAAAAATATTAGTACTGCAGAGCAAAAAAATATGTATCTACAATTTCCGTTAAATAAAATGGAGAATGGAATTTTTAGCTTAACGCATGGGTCCTTAATGGGACCTTAATAGAAAAAAAAAGATTGTACTATAATTTCGGGCAATAATCATGCGACACCACAATAATTTTTTAACAATAAAATACCAAAAGGATTATTTATAAATTTTTTTTCCAAAAAAAAAAAATTCAATTTCTTTTTCGAATGTACTCTATCACGACGATAAGGTAATATCATAAATACGCAAAAAACATCACACGCGACTTCGTCTCACATTTTATCTCGGCAAGCACGCTAATTAAACTCAGCGATAAGCATTCTCGGCGGATCAAGTAAACTTCTCAGGTGTAGAACGAAAATTCTCGAGAATTGAAAAGAAAAAATTCCCAACGAAGATTTGAAATAAATTGGTAATTAAATAATTTATTTCATTAAAATTTGTCCATTAAAAGATAATGAATACCGACAGAAGAAGTGATGGTGTCAACAGAATAAAAATCAGGTGTTAAAAACGACCTTGTCGATGTCGGAAGACGTTAAAACCGATTCTTAATTTCTTAATCGAGTTTACGATGTCCCATTACACATCGGCAACTATGAGAACCAAACGAATCGGGTCAAATGGAAGCAAGGAGGGGGAAAAAAGATACCGCAATTGAGAAAAAAGGTAGAAAATGGTGGGGAAAGGTCGAAACGAGAAGAGGGGGAAAGAGTACGATTAGATAAGAATGAGCGGCCGAGATCAAAGCGGAAGACGCTAATCCACCACTCTTTGATAATACAAGTCTTCAGAAAAATTTCTACGAGCCGAACCGACCGTCACAATAAAATGTACATTAAACTTGGAATAGAAATTTCAAAAATATCTCTTGGTTTATATTCTCTATCATCTCATATCTATTTTTGAATAATGAGAATCGTATAAATCTGAAAGGGAAATTTTGAATTTCGCGCCTGAGTTTGCGCATCGATTATATCGATATATTGAAGAAACGATATATTTGGAAAAAAATGAATGACGGTTAACAGCTGATTACGTTACAATCACAATAATCACAATCGTTATATTATACGTTATTGATTAATTTGTAATGTTGATATCAGTTGATATTTTATTAATTTGGGAGGCGAGAAACACACACGAACTAGATTTTTTATTTTACTGTTCGTTTTATCAAGAAAGAAAGCTAAAAATATGAAAGAACAATTGACGAAGATGAATAAGCTTTTGGTTAATTTACGATGATTTTTGGTAAGTTATTATTTGTTCATTCAACAAAGGACAATTTCGTAATCGTTTCGTAGACTAGCTTTAGAATCTCGGCAGTCTGGTGTTTTAATTAATGATTATTTTCTAAAAGAATTAATTTGAATAAAACTTTCAATCTTACAATATTTTGATCACGTAAAATACGATATTACGGAGAAAACTTGTTATTAAACCGTAATATCCAGATATTTAATTACAGACGACTATCTAGATATTTAGATACAATATCTTGATATTTAAAACTTAATATCCAGTTATTAAAATTGTTTTAATAAAATATAAATATAATCCAAATATTTTAACATCCAATGTAATAAAATCTAAAATCTAAAATCCAATATTCTAACATACAATATATATAGTTTTAATATCCAGATATTATATCTAAATATCTAGATAGTCGTCCCATAGTTAAATAACTAAATATTGCGGTTTAATTTCGGATTTAATAACCAGTTTTTTCCGTGTACTCAAAGAATTGAAAGGTTTAGAATTTATTGGCCTGTAACAGTTTTATTTTATTTTCAGAAGTCCTGATTTTTTCATTTATTTTGTACCAAACTTTAGCAAAATTGAGGGGCTCACAATAAAAAAGGACTAAAAAATGGTGGGAACAAAAATCGACTATGAAGCCTACGAGCAAAAAGGATATTTTAATAAATATAAATATAAATAAGTATATTTTAATATATATAACTATGATAGAATAACGCATTATATTCTAGCATATTATTCTATATCATATATAGAATAACGAGAAAAATATTTTCTTTGTTTAAGAGGAAAATTCCTTTTATGGAATCCTCTAAAGAATTTTTATTCCTCTATAAATTAGATTATTTTCCTCTACTTTTAAGAAGAAATTCATTTGAAAAGAATCCTTTCTAAAGAACAATCCTCTAAAATTTAGGGCGTCGGACCAAAATTTTAAGCTCAAAATTTCATTCTTTATTTTACTCAACGAAAGTTATAGATAAATATTTTTTCGCTCTGTAGCGTTAATCTTTTCTCAAGTATAAGACTGCCTACAGAGAGAAAAAATATTTAGATTCGATATTTTTTGTATAAAATAAAGAACTCAAAATCTAACTTTAAAATTCAATTTTTTTGTTTTACTTTAAAAATATTTGAATAAGGTATTTTTTTCGCTCTGCGTTTTAGAATTTCTTTCCTAATCCAGTTTTTCCCGTAGCCTTCTTAATTAGTTTTTGTTCCCACAACTTTTTTAAGTCTGCTTTTATTCTCAGTCCCTCAATTATTATTATTAACTTATGGATTATCAGAAACATTAAAACTTTTTCTTGTATACTTTTAGGTGGCAGCCGTAAAATGCAGACCCTAAAAATTAACATCCGATCCAATTTCCATAGAGAGTAAATACCCGGTCAGTTTTAATTGAGTTATGCGGTCCTGAGAAAACCTCATAACTTACAATCATCCCCCCGGTGGCTCGATGAGAAAAATGGGATGAAATTTGATATCCTGGGCCATAAAGCGTGTTATGGAAAGTATACAAATGTGAGGTGGCACAATAGGGGTAATTGCCATGTCACTGACGAATAGTACCTCGCGGAAGCCCAGGAGCGTAGCAAGTGCAAAATCGGAGGTTGAGGGTGTCTGAAAATGGAACACGCGCTTGTGCCATCGGCCGACGGAGGCGTGAAATGAAAGAGCAAGCGGTGTAATGGGGTGGCAACGAGTCCCCCGAGTCCCGTTTTCTTCATCCCTTACTCATTCTTACCGAGCACAATCCTCAATTTTATTCCCGCATCCTTCCCATTTGTCATTCATATGTATATCCATGAATTTATATTTACATTGACAAAAATTAAGTTGGGTAATCTGATTTTTGTAATTATTTCTGTTTTATGAAGGATTTTTAATTCATGAAGTTAAATTCATTTCTAATTTCTAATAATTCATTTCTAATAATCCGTTTCGATTTTCAGGCCTTATCGAGCGACGGCTGCATTAACGTATCGCGATTAAAGACAAAGTTTACCTGAAGCGATCACATTTTTCAGCGGACGTGTGCTCAACATATTTCATATTATTCAGATTGATAACAATTTTCTAGTTCCGTTCTAGATAAAAAAGAAGAAGATAGAAAGGACACTTAATAATTCTGGGCCAGGATTGTAAAAATGGGTAAGAGAAAGCATTTTTAACAATTGTTGCAATCCTAAAGAAACATTCTCAGATTATTTCAACTGGTTGCAAGAAAAATTGTTTGGTTGTCCCAATAAATCTTGGTTCTTTCAAAGAACCTTTTGTTGAACGAAGAAAATTCATTTAAACCAACAAAATCTCAGTTTTGGTTGAATTAACATTTTGGTTGGTTCAACAAAAATTCGGGTTGCACACCCAACAAATTTTGTTGCCTCCATAGCAATAATAAGTTTTGTTGTCCAAACCAATTATTTTTCTCAGTGTGATACATATTTAAATTATTTTAATTTTTTTCTTTTTCGTGTTTGATCTAGGCAGCATATTTTTGATATCATTGGTGTAGGATCTAGCATTACAAGCGATCCATTGAGCGATATACGTGTATTACATGGCAGCCGGCTGATACAATGATGGGTGTGAGCTTCGATATCAGACATGAAAAAGACCGCACGCTCGGACGATAATCCCTAAATCGACATGTGTATACACATGTATCGGTGCTCGATTGTCAACAATCTCAAAGCATCGAGAAAGACTTATCACATTTCTACAAATAAGAGTAAATATTGATTTATCAAAACTTCATATAACTATCTTCAATTATAATTATATTTGCTAGTTTTCATTTATTAGTTACTGAAAGTGCTTTCTGTTAAATCTAGGCACGCTTCTGTAAGCAGTTAGAGGTGACTTGAAAAGGGCAGCTTGTACTGGAATTTTCCGTGGCGAAAATACGAAATACCACTCCAGGAAAATCACGGACAATAACCGTGCAATTGAGGGATACTTCGAATTTTATGGCGGCTCGCCGAGAGCGGTCAACAAACTTTATTTGAGAGCTTAAGATGCTGACGGCCGACTTCGAACGCCGCTTGTTCAAGACAATGATTGCCGGAAGCGACCTACAGGACTACGAAGGGGAAAGTACCCAAGGGATCGGTACACACTACAGCAAGAACTACAGGTAAAAAAAAGTTTTCCGATATCTCAGCTCACCTGCAACATGTTTGAAAGTTTGTTAAAATAACTGTGCTGAACCACGGCATCAGATTATTATGCTTCCACTATCCTAAAATCTTTTAGCTTTCAGAATTCTGATCTCTAAACAGTTTCAGTGCACCGGAGATAATAGAGTGTTGTTGGAAGATTTGAAGTTGAAACATGTTACTTTCAGTCTACACTAAAACCTAATATGATACGCCTGATATTCAAAAACAACAAGGACTGAAAGTGTTTACAGTTTAAATCAGTTTTTAGTCTTGTTACAAGACTAAGAAATCTTAAAACAAGACTAAAAACTGACTCATACTTAAATTCAGCCTAAAAACTGACTTAAGCTGTAAACACAGTCCTTGTTTTTTCTGTGAATTAAACTGTGTGTTTAATTCAAAAAGTATTTGTATATGAATCAAAAATGTTGAGAATCAGAAATTTTTTTTTGACTATCAATACTACAATTTTTTATTTGCGAGCTTATTTGAGATAAAGAAACTATTTTCTGGATGTATTCTCAATAATCAGGAATAAGAATCTAGATTTTACAACGAGATGTACAAACTTGAGAAGTTTAGACTTGAGAAAGGTTTTGGTATAGGATTGACAGGATTACAAGATTAGCTTTCCCATAACTTAAGACCTGTGAGTGTTGAAACTCTTGACTATATTGTGACAAAAATTTCTGCAGGGGGCTTTTCGTGAAGTGGCATCTTTCCTGGATATTGTCACGTTCAATTTCGTAGCTGGTTAGTCTAATCCTTTTAAACCCTATATTAGTGACAAAACAGAGGGATTATGAAAAGCTGGGATTTCCATAATTCTTTTTCAAGTACATTTATCATAATCCAATTGAAAATTTCGAGTATTTGCACTACCGAGCTTAATATTGCTTTTTAATTTCCTTATATTTAATATTTACCCATAGTACCCATAGTTTCTTTTCAATACTTAGGAAACAAAGGATAAACACGGAATTTCTCCGACCTTTTTCCTTTATTAAAAGATTTTAAATAGATAAATAGATAATTAAAAATAGATTTCCATAATCTGTCTGATAAAAATATAAAGACTTTTATGATCTATAATCTATCATTTTTTTACTTATTCGAGAATAGTGTCGAATTAATCTATCTGAATTAAATTTCAATTTCAGATATATGGAGTGTGCTTCAGTTGGTAAAGAAAAGTAGACATAATAATTATGTACCAAATCGTAATTCTTGATAAGATTGATTTACCTTTTAGTTAATACATCAAGATAATTATGTAAATAGTTGAGAGAGGGGGTAACGTTTTTAACGAAGAAAGAATCATTTTTTTTTATTTCATAAAATGATTGTATAACATGTACCTGGGGAAAGCGATTATCTAACAAAAGAACTTTGATTTTTTGATTTCAGATTATCGCACCGAGGTATGAGCACCGCAATTCTATTTTTTTCTGAGAAGCTTTCGAATAACTGCTGCCATTGCTGCATTTTTCGTTTATAGAAACTGAAATGACAATTTAAATTCGCGCGCCATATGAATTGACCAATAAGATTAGCCAAAACGTATCATGAAATTAGCTAAAACGTAACGCATAATGAGGACGTAACATGAAGTTGGCTGAAATGCATGTCTTTTTTAGAAGAGGAATTCCACAAAAATGTGCTTTTTTTACACGAATTAACCTTACGACCCCGCCCCCTGAGGTTGGGAATCGATTCTTCGATTCCGACGAGATTTTCGATTCCTGGAATCGATTTCTCCGAAGAAGAGAATTGATTCCGAAAAATCGATTCTCAGGCACCAAGAATCGATTAGTCGAAGGAATCAGAATCGATCGGTGGCAATCGATCATTCGATTCCAACGAGATCGTCGATTCCTGGAATCGATTCTTCGAAGGAATCGGAATCGATTTGGGTATCCCTAACTATAAAAACCTGCTTAGATTGCGTCGCCCCCTAAACATAGGTCTTTTTTCAATCTAAGCAGAGTTTTATAGTACTGCGTTTGCAGGAAACCAAAATGGCTTCTAACAACCGCGAGAGAAATCGCGTGTTTCCTCAGCAGGCTGCTTGTGGAACTCTAAAGAAAATCACACAATCAAAATCTACAGAAACACACACAAGTCGACAAAACACAGTTCTGAGACGGAGACTAACATGAAATTGTAATGCGTATTCTGAATCATGCGAGCCGTGGCTTTATAAAAGCATCAGGCAGCGGTTGCCTGCAATATAACCATAAAATGCAGATAATAGTCGTTGGAAGGAATCGGAGGGTCGCGCGGAACGCAAAGAGGGACGAAGAAGGGTGAGAACCGAAGTTATAGTATACGAGTCAAGATCCGCCATCTTAGATCGCAGCACGCAACCAAAGATGATACCGAAGACGGGGCATCGGACGAATGGAATAAAATGGCGCGGAATTTAATGGGATGCCCGTAAAGAAGCAGAGTGGGAATATCTAACATGCCATGCTGAGGTTGTACGTGCAACCTGCATGGACGGTCGTTAAATGGAATCTCTTTCGTGGAATTGCAGATGCTCGATTAACATCCTGTGATGTTCTCCGTTCGGCATATAATGATGGCCATCATGAAAAATCGTAATGGTTATACATCCCATAACATTCGGTTCAGGAGATTATCATTTTAATTTGTGTGGCAAAATAAAAATCAAGAATCAACCGAACTATCAAGAGATCCAAGAACTGACAATTATTGTTTGTAAAAAAAGAAATATTGTACACCATAGTCAATCATGCAAAACATTCAAATATTATACTAAGCTATTAAACCACAATTCTTAGATATGACACGTATTTTAAAAAAATGGAGAAACATGCATGGACTGTTTTTGCGTACCGAGACCGTCAATGCCATCACAAAGTTCGTGAATCGTCGAATCAGAAGCGGGACCTGAAGTAATTTCGCAAGCTGTAAAAACAGAAAGAAATAATACATCTTGCTCAAATATTTTTGTTTTATAAATCTCGTCAGGGAGTTAACAGACGAGAATTGTGAAACGAATAGTTTTAGACATTTCTAGTAATTAGAAATTTTGTCTTGAATTTCGTAATAAATGACAACTTTACCTTGCATTGGTATAATACTTGGGCAAACAATATATCAGATGGTTTTGCTTCAATTTCTAGAACTTAGGAATATATAAATAACACCTAATAAATAACACCAATCCAAAGGGGTGAATTTTGTTTTTAAGTTTTGAAAATTTTTATAAAACATTAAGTGAAATCTAATTTGTTTCTCGTTAAAAAAAAAAAAGTATCAGATTCAGATGGTGTCCGCGTCGAGATTACATTACAAATATTTGAGAGCAATTAAGTGTTTGCTCGTCTGTTATTTTGTTTACATACTGTGCCGTATATCTGGACCGTTAAGACGAGTTTATAGCACCACGATATGTGCCAGTTCCTCTTTTCGTTAGCGATGTCTTTAACCTCTTTCATCTATATGTAACTTTAATATTGTTCTTTCTTACGACAACAATTATGCAAAAGATTACAAGTCTCAAGGAAAATTTGCCAAAAAATGATTAAAACCCATATTTTATGCACGTGTATTTACCAATTAAGTAAACATTATATCTGTATATAAATATATCTCGGGAGAAAAATTCTAGAAGCGTGTCTTTTATTTGCGAACATTGTTTGCCATCATGATCTTCAACAAAATTTCACGCAATCACAAATTTTTTACGCAATTATTTCGTAACATTCTGCAAGCTTAAAAAATTAATCCACATTTATGATCTTTATAGAAGATAATTTTTTTTTGGTTTGTGAAAGAAAGAATCGACAAGAGGATTAGTTTTCATATTGTCTCATAGTATATTAATTCATGAACTATTATTTTTTGGCTCAAATTTATTCAGTTTCATTACCGTAAATTATATGTAATTAACTACTATTTCTTCATAATTCATGTATACACATATAAAAAAAAGGAAGTTAATAGACGAAACAATATTCATCTAAACCAACATGTTCAATGTTTAACGAATTATTATTATTGTTAAGATTTATAAACTCATCAAAATAAATATAGGGGGTTCTATTTACATTAATATAAACTCAAACGTGGCGTTATTTTCCGTTTTGTATTTGTCTAAATTTGTAACGTTTAAAATTATTTGTCAAAAAAAACAAGTTGCGGAAACTAAATTGCTCTTATGGTAAAGTATATCACATGCCCTTAACATAAAGAATCAAAATATGACTTGATTTCATTGCATAATGTAAAACAATTAACTCAATAGCTATAGCTTCGGATTGAAATGTATTTCTAAATTAATCCGAAATTTTCCGAATCATTCCAGAATTTGTATCCGAAATTCTAATTCATTCGGATTGATTTTGAATTAATTTTTTCTTCTTTGTGCGGATAAGATCGGACGGAAACTGTTTGGTACGGATACAAATGCTATCTCGGAAAACTAAAAATTAACAATTCTGATAAATAAAAATTAAAACAGATTGTTACTCGTGAAATGACGTTCGGTAAAATAAATATTAGGGGAAATAAAATTCAAAAATATTCCTACGGTAATAGGATTAGCAAGTCCGGCGGAACTAATTCTTCCCCGGAAGAAGCAGGGACTTACGAAAGAAGGGAAGGCCCCATCTATGTTAGAAAATTTGTTCCTATTTACAAAATCTGAGCAAATTTCTGAATATGAATATGAAACTGATGGAAAAAGTTGAAAAATATAGAAATATCTCCTAAATTTCCAGGTATAGAATGGCACACCTGGAATTGTGTCCTACTCCTCAGTCTCCGCCGGCCCTGAGGATTAGCGTCCTTAACTTAAGTGTAAGCTCAAGTGTTGAAAATCTTGCGCTCGCGCCAAGGCCAAGGATTTCTGCAGGGTTCTTTTCATGGGCTCTAGAGGTGGAGTTACATCTGTCTCGAATGTCACAGTCAATTATTTGTGGAAACCGAACTGGTCTCAGTGTAATGCTTTCAAAAACCCTAATTGTATATTGACAAAACAGAGTCCAATTAGTGGGAAAATCCCGTGGCTCTATTGTCATTTTGCTTGCAGTGTCACCTCGTAAACTCGGAAATAATAACTCGACATATTAAAATAAAGTAAATTGACAATTCGGATAAATGAAAATTTAAGCAGATTGCTATTCCTTCGAATGATTTTCGGTATTTCGTATTTATCTATATAAATACTCAAATATTTAGGCTTTAGTCAGGACAATTGGACTGAGTACCTTAAGGGCGTGTGATACTTTACCATAAAGAGCAAATTAGTTAAATTGTTAAATCAAGTATACATTCATAATAAGAAATATTTTTAGCTAATAAGGGTCAATAAACCTGCGTCAACATGAGAAGATTGTTTATTGACTATTATTAGCTAAAAATATTTATAATAATAATAATAAAATAGTAAATAATTTTTTTAAATAATTTGATCTTATGATAAAGTATCTTATAATAATCAATCACATAGTTTATGCCTAAGATATTAAAGTTGAATATCCTGTTTTCTCTACATGTTTTCATTACAATGTAAATATATAAAATATATTTGTATACAAGTAAATTTCGAACAAGGTAAATAGCCGATGATCATGAGGAAAATTATTATGCCTTTTGGAGCAACGGACATCTACGGTTTGAAATGTTGTTTATGGTGGCGTCACGTGGATCCGGAGTGCGTTGCATTTTTGCGTAAAACCATGGGAGTGAGACAGATGAACTAATACTGCTATCTCTCTCACTCTCATGGTTTTGCACAAAAACGCAATTCATTCCGGATCCATGGGGCGCCACCCTTAGTCAGTAGGGGGTCTGGCTCTCTGCTTTTCAAAAAGCTAATTTGTTTAGCTGAAATTGGAAAATTTCATTAAGTGTTTTCTCCATTGCTCCAATTGCACCCAGAAAAAAAGTTTATTTGATTTAAACAAACTTTTTCTCTGGATGTGCCTTAAAACCATTGATATTGTTTCTTTAATTGAAATTACAATTCCCATCGTCAATTTTAACAAATATTTCATGATTAATTTCGTTAATACACTTATAGAAACATCATTTAAAGATTACAAGAAATATAAATAAAATTCGCAAATTAAAATATGAAAAACAACGAACCTGGATTGGGTTGAGTCTGGTAGGAAGGTTTCTTCATCCATTCGAAGGGACTTCGAATTTGTGAAGGTCGAGTCGGTGTAGTTGATCCATTATTATTACTGTTGTTATTGTTAGCAGGTGGTGAAGAGGGTGTTCCAGGACTGCTAATTTCGCTGCCGCTGATTGTGATCGGAGGACTTGGTTCGCTTGCTACTCCGACGGCGGAGGAATTATTATTTCCTTCGTCGCCACTCCAATCAGCAACACTACTCACTTGCTGTTGATGCTGGTGTTGTTGCTGATAAGCATGATGATGTGGATACGGGAAATGGGAGTAGTGGTGTGCGTGTGCATGTGGCCACGTAAGGACATCAGAAGGATTAAGGTACTGCTGAGGACCGCCTACTGGGCTCTGATGATGAGCAGCATGTGCATGAGGATGTCCATGAGGATATCCGTACCAATATTGCTGAAGACCTTCCTCAGGATGTTGCTGCCCATGTTGGGCCGGATGCTGTTGTGCTTGCTGAGCTAACGTCGGCTGTCCAGATTGTTGTTGTTGCTGTTGTTGTTGCTGCTGTTGTTGTTGTTGTTGTTGCTGCTGCTGTTGCTGTTGGCGATACATTGCCAAAGTATTATAACTCATTATGAGATCCATCTCTTTGTCAATCATCTTGAGTAATGATATAAAATTTCCTGAAACGCCCTAGCAGAGGACGTCCAGAAAAACAACACAATCACGAAGAAAATATTCTTCAGGCAAACAAGGTTTTTGCAAAAACGGCACTACACTTAACACGACACTCGGTGATTAATCGCGCACAATAAGAACCGAATGTTATGAAAATAGTCGATTTTTTGAA
Source organism: Synergus umbraculus (assembly GCA_900474325.1). Lineage (NCBI taxonomy): Eukaryota > Metazoa > Arthropoda > Insecta > Hymenoptera > Cynipidae > Synergus > Synergus umbraculus. The sequence continues at coordinate 39,798 of UCOK01012629.1, forward strand.
AACTTTAGAGAGATTTCAAAGAAAAACTAAATTTGAGAAATCTAGACTGGGATTAGCAAGCGAATTAGTGAAGGTACTAGGACGCTAAATCAACAATGCTGGCTCAGCAGCTCTCTCGAGTGCTGCTGGGAAAGCTATGAGACTAAATGTTCGGTAGTTGAAACGAAGCACGTTGAGTTGGAAGAGACGATGCTCCGCCTCTCTTGCCTCGTTCCCCTACCTGAGGTGCGTCACTGGCTCGGCGCGCCAATCAGAAAGTAGCGCGCTGCAATGGCGTCTCGCAGCCACGACAACGTAACTAAAACTTTTCCCCTACGCGGATTTCTAATAGGTTGGTGGTACTTCTCAGCCACTTTGCGATACTTTGCGCACTGTTTTTAGGATGAACTTTTGTTGCAAGACAAGAAGGATGCGTGAGGTGGAAGAAAAGAGGGTTTTGATGACTCCAAAGAAAATTTTACAGATAAAATAGGGTAACGTTTCCGGGAAAAGATGCGGGGAGAGGAAAGTTGCGGAAGGAGTGATACGTTTATGAGCAATGATGAATAGGATTGAATCATTATTGACAGTTATACGAATTTCGGATCAAGGAGAGCTGGATTTAATATTTACTACTTATTATTTCTGTTTCCTCAATGAGATTTACACCATTAAATAATAAATATAAAAAGCATGGGTCTGTGCAATTTATGTACTTGTATTCGGATAGGAAATTTTCTATCCGAAGCCTTCGCCAGGGAAACCGCTAACTTCCATTTTTCTCCGTGTTTTTACTATCATTATATATATATATATATAAGTTACAAAAGGTGAAAAGGTTTATACAGCCTTGAATATTCACCGATGTCAATATTTACGAAAACAAGTGTAGACCCATGATTACGTCATAAATTCACTTTGAATTGTCTAACGGCTTTAAAATAAAGATGAAGGTAAATCATAATAATGCCCGAATTATAAATTTATGATTACATGAAATTACTTTTTCTACAAGAACAAAAGATTATTCCGGAGTGTCTACCGTCCTGGAAATCTTTGAAAACCTGCAAAAGTAATTTAATTTGTTTTTACCTGGATAAAACGTGGAAAAATTTTTGAATAATGCTCATTGTCCTGGAATTTTTATTCTCTTAAAAAAAAAAGGTGTTTTGACGTATGTTCTTTGCTTTACCGACACGTATAATGATCTTGGAATTTATCATAATAAACAATTTAAATTTCATAATTTAAATTTATCATATAAACAATTATATAAGTTGCGAATTATATGTATTAACTTTTTGATATAAAGTTAAATGTAATAATCAAAAAAGTACCTGGAAAAATGTATTTTTTTGTCTTGGAAAACCTGGAAAAGTTCTGGAATTTTTTTTTTTTGAAGAAACAGTTTGAAAATAAATAGAGAAAATGCATTTTCGCCAGTCTACTCTCTAAATTTGAATTAGTGAAATTCCTAAATTACTAAATTTTCAGTAATTTACTTTAGTGAAAAATTCGACTAATTGTTAGTAATTTTTTACTACAACTTTGAAAACTATACAGAAAAAAAAGTCTTAAATCAAGCCTAAAAGTCTATAGTTTTTGTTACAATTTATGTCTTAAATTGTTTAAAAAACTAGACTTGTGGGCTTGATTTAAGACTTTTTTTTCTGTGACTACACGGAGAAAAATGGAAGTTAGCGGTTTAGTAACCTTTACAGAAATAATTACATATTATTGCTTCAATGTGATACCTAAAATAAGCAATAATAATAATAAATATTAAAAATATAATTTCTTATTGTTATTTTCGGCTGTAATGAAGCTGAAGCTCGTCTGGCTTCCCCTGTTGAAAATATTAGTGTATTTGGCATAAACTCTAGGGTAATCTGGTAGTAATCCACTTAAATTGATGCTTTTACCCGAAGACGTTGTAAATCAAATTTTCCGCTCCGTCCCAAACCAGAGAGGACTCTACCAGTATTCATCAGTCGCCTGGCATCGGAAAATCCAAGCCGCCTCTGAGAAGTAATTATAGGCCCATTTACAAATTCTCTATAAATTGTTTACCTTCGCTCCATTTGTGAATTGTGAATTCGAATTTTGGATGCCAGAAAATTCGGTTGGCGTCCTACAATCTTGTACACAAGCAAGCAATGGTTCTGCAGATAGGCAAATATACAGAGAAAATTTGCCTGTAGTGGTATTTTCAGGTACACAAGCTTAGCGTTCTAGAGACCTAGAACAGTGTGACCTTAAGTTATGGTCAGTGAGTACTGGGTCTCCTGAACCCAAATCTAGGTAATGACAAAGCCCTTGTGTGCATTTCCCTCGTAAAACTCTTGACAAAATTAAAGAAAGGAAGAAACATTTCACCCTCGAGTGCCACACCCACTTATGAATATTTGCTATACGCAGAGGTTGCAATTTACGACTTTCCTTTTCATTTTTGGAGTGCAATGATTCATTTACCAGGGAGAAATTTTTTAATCTTGTTCTCTCAATTTGTAAACTAATGAAATTTTATAGCCGATTCGTTTCCTAATTTGAAACTTTAGTATAAGCATTCACGAAGAAAAATAGAAGCGGTTTAGTAACCTTTACACAAATTCAGTAAACAAAACTTTTATTATAAAACAGAGTCCAAAAATACAGTAATCATTCCTAAACAGTTTAAGATAAGATTCCAATCCGAATGAATCCGAACCATTCCGGATAGGAATCTTCCTTCAAACTTCGGATTGGCTCGGATTCATTCGGATAGGAATCATGTGAACTTCGGATTGGCTCGGAATGAAACTGATTCGCTCGGAAAGAGACTTCGCATTGACTCGGATTAATTCGGATAGGAAATTTTCTATCCGAAGCCTTCGCCAGGAAAACCGCTAACTTCCATTTTTCTCCGTGTTTTTATAATCAATTTATAGTTAAAAATTACAAAATTATTTAGTAAGAGTTGAAAAGTATTAATATACGTTTAGAAGTTGAGATGCTTAATTTTGGACTGATATATATTAACAGACGCGCGTCACGCGCGTGCCTGCTGTTCTGATCTCTTGTTGATTCACGTAATATATTATTTTATTGCACTGTTGTAAGAAAATTGTATATCATATAATCTGAACAGAGATTATATCATATTCTTTGTAAATCGAGTTGTCTCGGAGCAAGAATTTGAATAAGGTGTGGAAAAAATCCAGCTATAAGTACATGTACAGAAAAAAGAAGGTCTGAAGCTGTTTACACTGTAGTTTTTAGGCTTGATTCTAAATTTACTCCATTTTCAGTCTTGTTTTATAAGACAAAGAAAGAGGCTTAAGAAGTGTAAAAAAAGACTAAATGTGCCTAAAACCTGACTTAAACTGTAAACAGTTTTAGACCTTTTTTTTGTGTACAGATATTTAAGGCAGGTAGGCAGAGCCTAATTTAAACCTAAACCCGATCTGGTTTATTATTTATATTTATTATTATTCATTCGAATGAAAACATCATTTTATTCTTTTATGATACCATTTTAATATTACATTTTTTCTGAATGGATTCTTAAATTTAGATTAATTTTGAGGAACTTTTATCTGGAATCAATAATTTTATAAATAATAATTATTTATTTATTTTAATTTTTTATAATTTCATGATAGAAATTTACATTCATTTTGAACAAATTTTATTTTTACTTTTTTGGCACTTTTTTAAAAAGAATGTTCATAACCATGATCATGAAGAAATACATCAAAAACGTGTAGGAAAATATTTGGTTTATTCAATTTTATTCAATCGAAAAAAATGTTTTCCTAAACGATTTTAAGGGATTTTAAGTGGTTTTCAGAGATTTCAAGAGATTTAAAAAAGTTTTTAAGGAATTCCGAAAAAAATCATAATACTTTCAGGACTTTCAATTATTGGAAAATATTTTTAAATATTGTAAGGGATTTTAAGGCTATACAAGACTTACCCGATCCCTACCTTACTCTCTAAATCTGAATTAGTGAAAAGTAGGACACTAATTTACTTTAGTGAAAATTTTCACTAATTATTAGTTGTATTTCACTACTTCAATTAGTAAGTTTTCAACTTTTCACTAAAGTTTTAGTTACAAATGACTAACAATTAGTAGAATTTTTTACTAAAGTAAATTACTGACCTACTTTTCACTAATTCAGATTTAGAGAGTACCGACATTTTTCTCAGCAACTCTACACGGAAAAAACTGGAGGGTCAAAGTTTGAGAGTCAAAATTTTATAGAGGGTCGGTGTAACTTTCTAGATGGTCAGATCGGCCCTTTATAACTTTTTGGATATGGTCGACCCGACTCTCAATTTATGGTCAGGTTGACCATCAGCAAATGATCAAATCGACTCTCCCCGATGGTCGAATCGACCTTTGAAGTTTGAAACTGACGTGACCATCATTTTTTTCGCAATTTTCATTCGTTTTCGTAAAGGACTCCGGTTCAGATAGTTTTTTCAAGAAAATATTATTAAAAGTTATACGTGCATCAAATATCTCCTTAATTGCTTAATTAATAGTAGTCCACGAAGTTTTTGTGATTGAAATCAGTCTCTGGTCGTCTTCGGTGAAAAGTGAAAAAAAAAAGTTCACTGTGACATGTCAAAAATCGACCCAAATCGATTTTGACTCTTTAGAGAGGGCTAATTTGACTATCTTGATTGCTGTCCTATAGTCGACCCTCAAACAGATTCAGTCTGACCTTCCATTTTTCTCCGTGTACGTCTATATTTATTTAGATATCAAATTAAAAATCTCTAAAATTAAAGAAAATATGCTAAGGTATGTTTATCTGGTCTTAAATTTTTGTAAAAATAAAAAAAAATTTGTTGAAAGAATTTTTTTTTATAAATGTCAATATTTAGGACCAGATAAACTTACCTTAATGTTTTAGCTTCAATTTTAGAAATTTTTAATTTGATATCTCAATAAATGTAGACATAGCGTTGCAGACAAAAAAATTTCGGTAAAGTTGGGATCGGGTAAGTCTTACATGGCCTTAAAGGATTTTATCATATTTGAAGTGACTTATTGTATAAATATTGTATAAATATAATAATCTATCATATTTTCATAAATATAATAAATTTTAATAAATATAATAAATTTTAAAAAGGGCTAATTGCGGTGATTTCTCCGCCGGATACTATACATTTGGAATGAGTCACTTGTCACTTTGAGAAACTTGAAAAAACTTATAAAAAAAACCTTCCTTGCTTTTTACATTTCTGTACCTTTTTTATACACGGAGAAAAATGGAAGTCAGCGGTTTAGTAACCTTTACACAAATTCTGTAAACAAAACTTTTATTATAAGACAGAGTCCAAAAATACAGTAATCATTCCTAAACAGATCAGTAATGATTACTGTATTTTTGGAATCTGTCTTATAATAAAAGTTTTGTTTACAGAATTTGTGTAAAGGTTACTAAACTGCTGACTTCCATTTTTCTCCGTGTAGACATTATATTGTAAAATATTTGTTCCTAAATATAAACAACGAGGAAGGCTTTTATAACTTTTTTCTGAAGTTTCCCAAAATGAAAAGTGGCTCATCCAAAATGCAGTAGATTCAAATTAATTAAATTCAAATTTAAAAGTCTTTTAAGACTCTTTTATTTGGGACGGCAGAACTTGTAACGCTCCGCCTTGTGGGAGGGTTGTTTTCCAGTCTCCCTCGGATTATGTGCATGCCGTGTCGCACACAATTCATCCCCTCTCTTATTCCTCTCATAAAAGACTTGCCCACATATTTTGTCGACTATTTATTTTTGTATCGAAAATTCAATAAAATAAAATTCCCGTAATTCGTAGTCCCGATAAAATGAAAATCTCGGTATTTCGTAGTAAATCGTCAGTCAGTTATAATGACCAAAAAAATGATCTCCACCAAATTTTAGCGAAATCGGTTAATATTAACATGTGTCTCATTTTTTTTGCAAAATTTACAAAATGGAAATTGTTACCCGTGTGGAAATATGTCATGGCGGTCTTGAATCGTGCATCACCAGTACAGTTTTTCTCACGCCTTACTGTATACAGTAACACTATACTGGTCCGAGATTGGCACTGTACAGTTGTACTATTGTTGAAACTTTGTCAAGTCAGACTGCCTAATTGCGACACAGAAGTAAGAGACAATTTCAATGCAGTAAATATGTCTAAATTTTGTCTTGGCATTAGATAGTATAGCTT
>UCOK01012631.1:0-10802 GCA_900474325.1 Synergus umbraculus
ATTTTAGACAATAATACGTCATACAATAGCATTTCTAAGTACGCGATTTTTTTTTCAATTAAATTTTAGAGAATATTAAGGATTGATCCGAGACTTTCGCCAGAGAATGTTTAAACATAGTTTTAATTTAATTGTTATTGATTTTAAGTTTAGAGTGCCTTATTACTTATAGGGGGAAGCTGGTCTAGAGCGTGGAAAAATGGGCATAATTTATGAATTTTTTGTGACTCAACAAAACGATCAATCGAAAATCTGTGAAAGAGGTTTTATAATTTAGGTTTTAATATACAAATAAAAATTTTTTCGTGTCAATTAAATTCAAAATGGCGGCTGTCCAGCATTTCTTCGGAGGCGCCTCATTTTTTAGACGGGTCCATGGCCGAAAATGTAACCTCCTTAATTTTGGTCCTGGAACAAAATCCCTAAAATTTTTAGTTTCTATATAACAACAGCAAGAGACGTACGTAGGATTTTTTCGATATTTTGTTTTTTCGCGAAATGGTGCACGTTTGAACAAAAAATTAAAATTTTCACTATAAAAAAACGACAAAATTGTTGATTAAGAAAAAACTATGCAATATAGAAAAAAAATCCTAGGTACGTCTCCGGAGAAAGGTATTTAGAATGTACTGTCAAAATTTCATATAGATCGGTCAAGATTTGCTCGAGTTATGTTTTCGGCCAGTTCAAAAAAAGTGATTTCGAGAAAAACGGGTTTAAAGTTTCAAGTACTATAAAATCATATTAAATGCATATATACCTTTAATCTGCGATGCCTGCGCCGTACAATTGCCCTTCTGTATCAATCTCTTCGGCTTCTTTTTCCTTTCGGAACGCTTTTAATTGCATGCGGGTTTCTTTTGTGCCGACACTGAGTGACTGCTCCGCTTTCTTGATACGGTTCGCATCAATCTCCGTGCACACGTTATAGCTGTTTGGTCCAATTTTCATCCCCATGACATCGAATACGTGTAGAATTGATCTTAGTCCATCGTTGAAGACACATGAAGCAATACTGGTAGCAATATCCACGATCACTTTACCCGAATTCATAGTTTTCGGAGTCATCTTCCACACAGTTGAGTTGAAACTCTCGTTGTTATTTTGTGTGTAGTCTCCGATACAACGAGTGAGAAGATCGTCCGATGTAAGTCTTTCGTAGATCGGCTTTATAGCTTCGAACACATTATCGAGCATAGGTGGTTTGTGTTGATATTCGTCCAAAGTGTTCGTAGCTTTCGCTTTTTGCCACTTTTGCGTATTCTTCTGTCTCTTGTTTTTTACTCCAATATTCACAAGATTTGCAGTACTTTGATTTTACTATAAAATCAAGAATTTTGCCAGTGTGCCATCCGATAAAGGAAACTAAACCATATAAAGATGAGAATCCGCGTTTTCGCCAAGATCCGTCGCCCGATATCGTGATTCCGTTTTTTTCTCCATTCTTGGCCGAAATTCGTTTTTCTTCATCCGCTGCACGAGATAGACTTCTCTTACAAACAACTTCTACAGCACTAGAAATGTGTTTGATTATCGAATCATAAACCGTGTGAACAACCGGACAGGACAATTCCATAAACGAGCAAAATTTTATTATGCCTTGTAGGCCAATTCCGAGCAATCGCATGGCAAGAATAATTCTGCGATTGATTTCGTAACCTTTATCAATTTACGGGCTGTTCGGTATATATTTCTTGTCACAATTATCGCAGGACACAACAATTTTGAAGCCCAAGCCACGTTTACTTGTTTCGGTGAATTTTACTTCCGAATGGCACCCTTTGCAAACAACAACGCTTGAAATGGCGGCAAAAACTGCTACGAAGTTCACCAGATGATATCCAAATGTAGAATCCACTTCGATATCGTCAATATCATTGTTCTTCAATTTCTTGGCCGATGCACTGACATTTAAATCGTCGGGCTTTTCCATTTCGTGCCGATTCAGCGGTCGTCTACGCGACGCTTTCGGTCTTTTCTCATAGGCAGTATCAGATTTTGATCCTTTCTTGTAACGACCAACATTTTTATCACTCATGATAAAAATTAATTTAAATTAACACTGATTTCCACGAACTATTATTCGAATATTAAAACGTATGCACAACTGCCGCGTATGAACAACTGCCGCACAATGGAAAGTTTGGGCATTTAGACATTTTTGCCGGCATCCATCCTTTGGTATGTTATTTTTAAGACCCTAAAGTACCTTTTAAAACAAAAACAAAAAATTTCGGTTTTTTCAAAATTCTAGACCAACTTCCCCTCTTGATTTGATCACCACTATTGATGTTAATAGTGATGTTGCAATTTTTCATATTAAACACAGCTGATCCTATTTTTTGCCCAGAAAGTTTCTGGTTCATTTCAATATTTGCATTGTTCGCTTTGTGTTTTTTTCGCGCTGTTGATTCTTCTGCAACATATGATGTAGAAGTTGAGGCCCCGTAATTGATAGCATTGGAGATCATGTTTGATATTTTTCTCTTATTGCCAATAGAGTCTTGTATATATCCTGAAATAGAAATAAAAAAAATGAGTTAAGTCACTGAATACAAAAAAGATACTCAGATAACAATTTTAAATTCAATACACCACTTTTTTAGAGAGAAATTTCAAGAGATTTCTGGGAATTTTAAGGGATTTTGACGTTTTTCAAGTGATTTTTACAAAATTCAAATGATTTTTAGGATTTTAAAAGATTTTAAAGGAATTTAAGGGTTTTTAGGATATTGAAGAATACTAAGGGATTTGAAAGAATTTTAACGAATGTCAAGAAGTTTTAGGGATTTTGGGATTTTAAATATTGTCATAAAATTTTGAGGAATTAAGAGAATTCAAGAGATTATTATAATTTTTAAGAGATTTTGTGAATTGGAATTTTATGAGAATTCTAATAATTTTAATGGATTTAAAAAAATATAAATTTTATTAAGTTCTAAAATATTTTATGGAATTTGAAGGATTATTATAGTTTTTTGGGGAATTTTATTGAAAGATTTCAAAAGATTATTGGGATTTTTAAAGATTTTCTAGAATTTAAAAGGATTTCGATTTTGTGGAATTTTTACGGATTTAATGGAATTTGATGATTTCTAATGGTTTTAAGGAATTGTAAATGTTAAGGAGTTTCAAGAGCTTTCTAGGATTTTTTAGAGATTATCACGTATTTTTCACATGGATTGCATACCAACACTCGCGCGATTATTTTTTTTCCTTCTTAGAACTTCAAGTCATTATAAAGCTCATCCGGTTTGCAATAACCATGTATGCGAGATTTTCGAGATATTTCGTTACACCACTTTTTTAAGATATGACAAGAAAATTACCTTTGACAACTTTGTTCGATTTCCACATTCCATGCCTTTTTAAAAGTGTCATGTTTGCTCCTTTGTTGGACAAGATGGTGGTTGAAGTTCTTCTAAAGCTGTGGCCTGTATACTTGTCAGCATCATTTAATTGTAGATAAGTCGCAATCTGTTTCGGAGTCTTGGAGAACCTGTTGGTACCGATCGCTTGGGTGGTACATTTTCCATGTTGGTAGTTAAGGAAGTATCGTTCTGTTGTCGCATTTCAGGTCTCAGCTCTTCGTATCTTCTCACAATGTTAGCCAAATCTCCTTCCATTGTGAATTTTTTTGGCTCATGTGTTTTAGAGTCTGGAATTCTGACTATTATCACTCCATCGGCGTGAGTAACGTAATACTTTTTTAAATTCACTAGTTCATCATTTCGAGTCGCTCCATGGACTCCAAAAATCGCAATTACCTAAAAACAATCCATCTATTAATGAAATATATATATTTTTTTAATTTATCTCTTTATTCTCTTTATCTCTTTATTCTCTTTATTCTTATATATCTTTATTTTTAATTTGTCTCAGTTTTATAAAATGTACAGAAAGCATTGTAAAATTAATGAAAAATTAATTTCCGCTTATTTTAAGTTCACACTTGTCGCTTGACATACTTTTAATTTTTTAATATAAAATAAAATTTCATAAATTTGTAGGTTATTTATCAGTTTAATTTGTGTTAATAAATTTAAAGACTGGAAAAATAGGTACTATTATAATTAACTTTACCCTTTAAATGTTATAGCATTGATTTTTCCTGTGTTTGAGTTTATTAACACAAATCAAACGCACAAATAACCTACAAATTTATGACATTTTATTTTATATTAAAATAAAATGTGGTGGCGCCACCAGTGGTGACGGCGATAATTATGGCGCCGCCGGTGAAGCCACCAGTGGCGACTGCGATAATGATGGCGCCGCCGGTGGTGCTACCAGTGACAACGACGATGGCACCACCAATGGCGATGACGATGGCGCCACCAGTGGCGGCGACAATGATAGCGCCACCGATAATGATGACGCCGGTGGCGCCACCAGTGGCGTTGGCGACAATTATGGCGCCGCCGGTGGCGCCACCAATGAAAACGAAGATGGCGCCACCATTGACGACGACAATGACGAAACCAGTGGTGACGAAGATGGCGCCGCCGGTGGCGCCACCAGTGGCGATGGCGACAATGATGGCGCCGCCGGTGGCACCACTAGTGTCGATGACGATGATAGCGCCGCCTGTGGCGACGAGAAAAAAGTTGGCGGAATATTGGATTGAGGAATATTGGATTTTTTCTCTACTTACAGCTATTTATTCAATTCGACACTAATCAGCTATGCCTGCACCATAAAAAAGGTCTTCTTCACCTTTTTCAATGTCTTCTCTTATTTTTTTCGCCAATCGAGTTTCTTTAGTCGAGCTTCCGCTTCGGTGTTCTTTTAAAGCTTTTTGCGAAAATAGCTCCAGAAGCCAAACCGTTTCGAATTCCATTCTAAAATTTTTACAGGGTATTCTTGAAATGTTGTACTTTCGATTTATACAATAAAAAAATGGATTTTTCGATCTATTTATATGAGGATACACCCTTAAATTAATTAAAATTATTCAAAGTCCCATTAAATCTCATTTAAGGGGGTATTCTAGTCTAGAATTTTGAAAAAATCGATTTTTTTTGCATATTTTCCAAGATTAGGCTTCCAAGAATATATCCTCCGAAGGATTTTTTATAATTTCGATTACTGACAGAGTTATAGCATGTAACTTGTTCAATTTTCAAATCTTTTTCCGTATCGTTGGAATATTAATAAATGTCCAGTAGAAAAGTGTATGGCAAAAATATTTTTAGTTTTTTTTTTATCGAATTTCAAAAAACACCCAATATTTGTACCTCTAGACTAGAATACCCCCTTAAGCCTAGTTCAAAAACCTTCCGACCAGCACCCAAACTTCCCGACATACCAGAAAATCAAATTAAATCAGTGGTATTTCGAGTACCAATAAAATTAAGAACCCCCTAATTCTGACATTTCCAGTTGCGGGAGTGAGAAAACACCCGGTGACACCCATGCATAAGCCTCAATAGAACCCCGTTCCTCCCAATCTGCAAACCAAGAATTCCTGATAGAAGTAGGTGAGAGCTCTGTCAACAGTGACGAATATGTTTTAGATTTCGACTCAACTGGTATTTGAAATGAATCACGTCAAGTGGGCACCCCAATTTCCAACCCAAGCAAATGTTATAAAATGATTATATCAATCGAATATTCACACTAAAAGTAACTCATAAAAGGAGGACTTTCGACAATAGAATTTGTTTAAATATTCGTTTTCGTGCAACAAACATTTATGAGTCTTTTTCGATAATAATTCATTGCGCTCAAACTATTGAATATTTTTAAACGAAATTTTGTACACATACTATTGAAAGGCAGCTCTTTCAGATAAAAAATATTGCGATGCTCAATAAACAATTTTTCCGTATTTTTAATAACATTTTTATGAACAATTGGCATAATTATTAACTTCTCAATGCTCTAATCGTCTAAATTTTTGGTGGTACATGTAAAAACTATTCAAGACTGATAATCCGAAGAAAAATTTCACTGTCCGCCATTAATTTGCTCAGAAAACGTATAATTGCGAAGCGCGGCGCATCGTGCGGCTCGGGCCCATACGCACAGTGGATTAAGGGTGTTGGAGCCAAGTTCTAATCTAGAAATTTGATTTCCACATTTTACTAAACAAATTTTATAATTAGATATTTTTTCGTTCTGTAGAATTAATCAATTTTTAACTATAATTATGTGTACAGAACGGGAAAGTATCTAATTCTAATATTTTTTAAGTAAAATGAAAATATTCAATTTTGAAGTTTGATTTTGAATTCTTCGTTTTATGAAAAAAGTATCAAAATTAAATATTTTTTCGCTCTGTATGCAGTTTTATACTTGATAAAAGATTAGCGCTACAGAGCGAAAAAATATTTATTTCTGCCCTCCGGCCAGAAAGCGTCAACTTTCCGACCGCTGTGCTAAACGAAGTTGCCGCTTTCTGGCGTCGTCTAGCAGAAAAATAGTATTGAAATGTCTCAGTAAAGTAATAGTAATAGTAAAGTAATAGTAAAGAAATGTGATCTGAGGTGATTTACATTAATGTGATTTACATTAATGTGATTTACAGAGAGAAACTGAGAGTAAACATGCCCATAGGAGGCCCAACTATTAGTATATAGTGGCGCTTGGGTAGCCAAATTGTGTATGAAGGTCCGAAAGTAGCATAGAAATAAACCAAAACTAGCCAGTTTCTGCATTACCTGACTAGACCTGGCTGAAATCGTGGACCTCGGGTACCTACACCCTCACGCACACAGACGAACGATTTTTTGTCGTCCTGGTCGTTTGGTCCCATTGAAGAAACTATACGAATGCATCTTGGAGTGAACCGAGATATTCAATGAAACGCGTTTATACATTCAGGATTTTGATTTTTAGGCAAAAAAATTGTGTTCCAGAAACGAGATTTTTATATTTTACAAGATTTTCGTATTCCTCGAAGCTTAAAAATATTAGTTTTATTTTTATTGTAGGTATTCATTGCATTATTGAAATTTTAAAATCTTTATAGATTTTAAAACCAGATTAAAACTGAATATATATCTCGAATTAAGGTACAGTCCCATGTTGGCAGAAAACGTCGGCGTAATGGTGCCGTCCTATGGAAGCAGAAAACGCAAAGCAGTAAGCAGAAAATCATAAGAGAGAAAGAGACAGACAGATTTTATCTCTCTTTCACTCTAATGATTTTCTGCATTCCGCTTTGCGTTTTCTGCCCACATGGGACAGCACCTTAACGCAGAAAGTCACGTGCGTCATATATGACGAAATTTCGTGCGTGCAAGCATGATGAAATAGTGCGACCACGAAGGAATAATAAGGAGACCGAACTCCCTCGCAATCTGGAAACAAAAACTAGATTGTAAGTCTTTATAAGAATTTTATTTGAGTGCGCATGTGCGCAGTTGTCCTCTTCCTATTCATGGGAAACTGTGCGAGTGAGAAAGTTTTTAAAATTCTCACTCGCACACTTCCCACGAGTAGGAAGAGGACAACTGCGCACATGCGCACTCAAATAAAGTTCTTCTAAAGACTTACGATCTAGTTTTTGTTTCCAGTTTCGAAAGGCTTTTCACTGGAAGTTGGATCTCCTTATTATTCCTTCGTGAGTGCGACTCACAATGCGCGCATGGATGTACCGCATCACATTGATAGCACGAGTGTGAGCAACATGGGTGCGTTTATGCGCGCAGGGCGTGCCTCGCACGCTGTGCGGGTAACGTGCCCCGCACGATTGTTATCTGGGTGATACTGAAGAAATAGACAAAACGGTCTCGACAAGCAGCATCTTGTCACAAAGAAATTGTCAAAAAAACCTGTATCCTGCTCTTTATATGAAATCAGTTTTCCTCATGTGCCGGAAAATATCAACATTGTCGACGTCTTATCAAATTCATCTCATGCCACCGAGTCCAGTTACTACCAGTCAGGACATTCAATGTCTGTATCATCAATCTCTTCATTTCCATCACAAAATTGATCACAAAACTTGGCCTCATCAATGTCTCAAGTAACATTTGAGACTCCAGAACCCTCAGCATCGGTCAACTTATAGGGTGGTGAAAAAATAGAAACGTCGGGCATGAATTTTTAATGAGAATTCACTACTCCCATTCGGTGGTGCCTGGTGGTTTCGACGTTAAATCATACAGCACGCGAGAAATGCCTGGTACTGATGACATCTCAGTCACAATCTCCTTCACCAACTGTAAACATTTAATTTTTACTTTTACTATTAGCTAGAAAAAGAGAGATCACCTTCAAGTTTAGTATTTAGTAAAAACATTTCAAGTTAAAATGAGCGGCGATGGGTCACTTACATGTAAAGGTATATCATTTCCAGGAATTCCTGGAGTGCCTGTCATGAAATCACGGGAACAAAACGGCCTAAGAACTACCGAGCGCTGACATGAGGGCGCTCTGTTCGCAATGTCTCGGTCGAAGTGCACAGGAATAAGAACTATCGGCATTTGACTTATAGCCTCCATGTAACCATTTGCGGACAAAATCTGATTAGCCAGATGGTCAGCCTGCCTCAATGTTGCTATTACATTTGAAGTTAGGTATGTCGGTGTGATATTCAAAATCGGGTGCTGAACTATTGGCCCGAAAATGTAGCAGACTCGATTCACATTGTGACAAACTCGTGGAATCAACCTCGCCAAGAACAACAAATCATCCCAGTCAACCACGTCCCCTTCATTCTCTTTAGTCGAAAGTCCCACCACATAACTATAACTACGACGATCGCCCTGTTAAAAACATTAAGAATGTAAAAACAGGATTTAATCTTACATTTGAACAGTTACCTTACTTGACAATAGTAGATAAAATAATAATAAATAATAAGAAATAAATCTTTGAAATAGGTTGATCTTAATTACCTGTACTCCCACACTACGAATGGGCAGAAGTGTAGCTGTAATATGACGATTACTCGAAACTCTTCGTAAATGCTGTCGTTCACTTTCACTAGTCGCTCTCTCGATGCGATTCAACAAAGCATGTTGCTTTTGAAGCATCGCTTCATATTCTGCCATTACTTTTAATATGACCTAAAATTGTATTTTCAATTGTTAAAAACTTTACATTCATCTTTTAAGGGCTTAAATTTGTCAACTTTTTAGTGATTTTACCTGTGTCTGAGAGAAATCCTTACCCATGTAAGGTTCATCCGCGCACAAAATGCGAATGGCAAGCCCGGGGCCGGGGAAAGGATGACGGGCAACTAAAGGCGCGGGTAATCCCAGGTCATACCCTAATTGCCTTACTTCATCTTTGTGAAAGTCTTTAAGAGGCTCCACCACTCGTCCTTGTGATCTTAATGCTCTCACTAATTCACTATCATTGTGGTGTGTTTTTATCGCATCTGCTTTTCCTGTAACCATTAAAAATACAAAAGTTAATAATAATGCATTTAGTAAAATTTATCATTTAAACTAGGAATAATTTATAGAACTCACCGCTGGCTAAAGCACTGGCACTTTCTATGAGATCAGGCCTAAGTGTCCCTTGGCCAAGAAACACTTCTTCAGGTTTCAAGCCCATTTCAGACATAGCGTCGTTAGCTACTCGTACAAAAATATCGCCTATGATCCTACGCTTCTCCTCTGGATTCGTTGTACGACACAACGTTTTGGTCATTCGGAAGGTTGGGCCGATTTTTGTTGCGTTATCAGTGGGCATTGTCGTTGAACCTTGCATGAAATTGTTCACAGCGTTAACTACCCTTAGCTTAATACCAATTTGAGCTAAACTCTGTCTGACGAGTGGCGTTTCATTTTTGCGCATGAAGCCATTGTTGATGTGAAGTGCAATAACCTGTTCTTTATTCAATGCCTTGTGCAAGAGCGCAGCACATACGGTCGAGTCCACACCACCACTTACCAGCAACTGGAATGAACATTTCAAGAACATTATTTATCCCTAAAACCTTTTAACAAATATTACAATTATTCATTCTTTTAATGGTTCAAGTCATTCAAAATCAACTTACCAGAACTTTATTGTTGCCTACAGTTTCTCTGATGTACTGAATGCATTGTGCCTCCCGATCTCGCAACGTGAAGTTTCCCGTTAGACCAGCAATAACAAACAGAAAATTATGCAATATCGTCTTCCCATTAGTTGTGAGATCGACCTCGGGGTGGAATTGCACACCGTACAAATTCATTTTATCGTTCGCTATACCCGCTATGAAATTCGACGATTTGACAGTAGTACGAAAGTTATGGGCTACCTTGTCTATACTATCTCCATGAGTTAGAAGTACTTTTTGATCTTTTTCCAAGCCCCTAAAGAAATTAGAATAAATAAAATAAATAAAAATAAATAACATAAATAATAAAAATAAAAATAAATTAAAATCATTTAAATCAGTAGCAGATTAAAAATATTCATATCTCAAATTCATCCTTACTTAAAAAGAAGGCAATTAGGGTCAACTTCAATAGCAAATTGCCCATCTTCTCGGCCTTCCTTTCTGATTACAGTACCGCCGAATTCCTTGTTCATCATTTGCATTCCGTAACAAATTCCTAAAACGGGAATTCCTATTCGAAAGATATCGGCATCATATCCAGGACCGTCTTCAGCGTAGACGGAATTAGGACCCCCCGAGATGATGATAGCTCTAGAAAAAGGGTATAATTTAGAAGAAAGATTAAGCAAATTTTTAGAGAATGATTTGAAAGAAGCAATGAGTATATTGTGAATGAATTAGAAATGAATTCGTTTAATAACCGTTATTTCTAATTCATTAATTAGAAATTAATTCGTTTCGCGGTAAATTTATATTGTTATTCTATCATTTCTCATTAGATACCAACTATTATTGAATT